>VZQC01003540.1:1150748-1383043 GCA_009823505.1 Rhizomys pruinosus
TATATATATATATACATACATATATTCATAATTGTGAAATAGTCTTGGTGAATTGTTCCTTTGATAAAAATGTAATAGCCTTCTTTGTCACTTCTGATTTCTTTTACTTTGAAGTCTATTTTGTCTGATATTAAAATAGCAACAGCTGTTTTCTTTTTGGTACCATTGCTTGGAATATTTTTTTTCATCCTTTCACTTTGAGGTGGTGCCTGTCCTTGAAGGTAAGATATGTTTCTTGTTACAGCATATCAATGGATTATGTTTCCTAATCCAATCTCCCAGTCTATGTCTTTTGATTGGGGAATTTAGTCCATTAATATTTAAGGTTATGACCAATAGGTTTGCTTGCTTCCTTTTTCCTTATTATCCATTTGCGGTTTGGGTTTAGGTTTCTACTTCTTCAGTTATGCTTTTATTGTTTTCTCTTTCTAGGTTCCTGGGGCTGGTTGCTCCTTTCTTCTGTCATTTGAATTGCTTCAACTATTCTCTGAAGGGTTGGTTTTCCGGACATGAATTCTTTCAACTTGTTTATGTCATGGGAAGTTTTTCTCTCTTCTTCAACTATAATTGACATTTTTACTCTGTATAGCAACCTGGGTTGGCATCTATTGTCCTTTAACACTGGAAATGCTTTCCTCCAGGTTATTTTTGCTTTCATAGTTTGCATTGAGAAGTCACTTGTAATTCTGATAGGTTTCCCCTTATAGGTCACTTGTTGTTTTTCTCTTGTGACTTTAAGGATTTTGTCTGTTTTGGGTGTCTAGCATTTTAACTATGATGTGGTGTGGAGAATTTCTTTTCTGATCTTGTCTGTTTGGAGTTCTATGTGCTTCTTGTATTTGTATTGGTTTGTCTTTTTTTAGTTTGGGGAAGTTTCCATCTATTATTCTATTGAAGATCTGATCAATACCATTCTCTTGGTATTGATATACCAAGAGATATATATACTTTCCTCTATACCTATGATGTGGAGGTTTTATCTTTTCATAGTGTCCCACAGTTCCTGGTTGTTCCACTTTTGTGTATTTTTAAATTTTTCATAATCTTTCCTTGAGGTTTTTAGTTGTTCTGTGTTATCTTCCAGGTCTGATATTCTTTGTTCTGCTTCCTCCATTCTGCTTCTGAGGCTTTTTCCATTCCTTTCCTCTTGAATGGATGAGTGTTTGATTTCCTTTTTCATTTCCTCTTCTGATTTCTTTAGTGTTTCTATTTCTTTTTGGAGCTTCTCGATCTCTTTTTGTAGCTCTTTTGTTCGCTGGTTGGTTTCTTTTTCTTTTTCAGCATGGGATCTTTTCAGGGTTCAGTAGATTTCAATTCACTTTAATCCTTCAGAGTTTGTCATTCTTCTGAATTCTGTAGGTCCTCTTGAATCGTCCTATATCATTATTGATTCTCTTTAGTCTTAGGCTTCAATTGATTTGTTACTTCGGCTATGTATCAAGAGTCTTCTAAAGTAAACATGTATTCTTTTAAAGAATAGCCTTAGGGCAGTTCAGTGGTTGTCCCAATTGGTGTTTTGCCTGCTGTTGGTCATGTGTCCTTCGTGCACCTTTTATGGTACGTCGCGAGAAGCAGGGATGCCACTCTGTAGAGAATCTTGGCACCAAGGGTAAGAAGGGGTCATGGTAGAGCTTGGTGTCCGTGATTAGGTCCTTAGCCGGCCGCTCATCCGTGTTGTCTCTTTCTTCGTAGTTCCTGTGGTATTTCGAAGATCCATGTCGTCTTTGACTGTAATCCTAAGTGCTCGCGATCAACAACAAAACAAAAATAGAACACTACTTCAAATGTAGCAAAGATAAAGGGCTTGCTTTGCTTGCCTCTTTCAGAGGCCTTTGTAATACCAGTTTGGCAGCGGGGGGGGGGGCTGCTTTAGCCCCTCAAACAACATTATTACCCATGGTACTTGAAAATCAATGGGGCTGTCAACTTCAGGGAGTGACTTGGTCTCAGGAACAGTCTCAAGATCCCTTTGAACATGTATAGGTCATAAATTTATCTGTTTTAGAATTGGATCTTTTTGGCTATTCCTAATGAAGTAAAGCATTAGGAACGAAATACCCACCCAAATGCCAGTGCCAATTTGTCCTGCATTACTTTATGGCTCCTCTTTTCCACCTAATAATATAGGTAATTAAAAAAATTGACTAGTTAAAAGGGATCTCCGGAAGACCACCAAACCAGGGAGAACTAGGATAACAATAAAACACAAAAGATATGAGATAACTCACGGGTGCAGTAAATACAGAAGATTTTCCTTTAATGAATCTAAATATTTTTGGCAACATTCTTTTTTTTTTTGTGGGGGGGAGGCTGGAGAGATGGCTCAGCCCGTAAGAGCAGTGCTTGCTCTTGCAGAGGATCCAGGTTTGATTCCCAGCTCCCACATAGCAGCTAACCACCATCCGTAATTCCAGTTCCAGGGGATCTGACGCACTCTTCTGACCACCTGGGGCATTGTACAACATGGGTGCACTGACATGCATGTAGGCAATAAACATTTATAAAATAAATTATAGGTTTAAAATTTTTTTAATTTTTGTTTTATGTGTATGAGTATATTGTGTGCACGTATGTTAGTGTACTTGTGTCATTTGTCATGCAATATGGTTTTATGTTGGTGGATTTTGCTTTACTCTTTTTAAAAGAATCATAATAGATTTACTTAATACAAATATAATGTGTCAGGGATCATAGCCTTCTAAGCTGCTTTTAATCTTCTAAGTCTCAGCATGGATGTGAACTTGTCCATTTGTAGATGATTTGTAGTCATCACTTTATTAACAACATCCATCATGGGGCCCCAGATAACTGCAATGTACATTTCGTCAATACTATTTTGTATTGGAGGAGGAAAATGCTCTTAGTTCCAAATTGCTAAAATGTTTTCATCTTCATCAACTACTTTATTTGTAAATTACCAAAATGTGGGCTCTGATGAAATATATATAGCCCATTTAAAAAAATACTCAGATTATTGATGAAATCAGTGCAATTCTGTGATCTTTCTTATAATAAGTTTAGTTATAACAATAAACAAAACATATAATGAGGATCCGTGTGAGATTAAGAAAATTATATTTGAGAAATATGCTTTACACAAAGCAAAGCAGGACACAATTCTATATGTGGTGCATGTTTTAAAACAGAACAATTCAGTATGGCTATTTAGTATGTAACTTGAAGACTGACTAGAAGTTTTAAGTCTAGTGAAACTTCACTACAAATAATCAATCAATATGCCAATGTAAATAAGTTTTCATAGACAAGGGAATTAAATATGTAAATTATCATCAGTGGAAAATAATGCCCTTTTAAAGAGAGTATTAAATCATTGAATAATTATCTGGATTTGTGGGAAATTTTTAGTAGCTCATAATAACTTAAACACATGCATATTTTAACACCTTTTAATATGATTTTACTTCTAGTATTTAATGTTGCATTGTAAAAACTAGTAGAGCAAATTGGTATTTTTAAAGAACCATTTAAGCAAAATTGTGGTATAAGTAAAGGACGAATTGTTTCCCCACTTTCCTAAAGGTAACAATCAGGCAAAAAAAAAAAAAAAAGGAATATTCCATAAGCCCTTATTAAAATGAAGAAGACAGAATAAGTTAGATTTCATGTGAACAGAAATTGAAATTGGTGGAGTCAGAGATATTAATTGATTGTTATACTTTTGTTATTGATATTTCTTTTAGTTAAAACTATTTTATGATATCTCAGGTTTTTAATGAACTTCATTTGGTCATTTGCCACTCTTTTTGAGAATATTTAGTATATTTTATTTATTTGATACAAAATCTTGAGGATGTTTTAAAGTATGAGTGTTTTTAAGAAGTTGGAGATGGGCAAACGAGATAAATGTTTAGAACCCTGGTTAGCATTATTTCTCTAGGACATAAGGAGCCTAAGAGAATTGGTTGCATAGTGTGGCAATAACATACCAGTTTTCCTCTCTTAAATTCACTATACCAACTTCCCGGTTTCTCCTTTGGCCATGATGAAATTCTTACCTATTGCAGAAGAATAGGAAGGTTAGAAAATATATACATATTATGAAACCTTTACTCACTTTATTGGCCAGAAAATTTCAGTAAGATTAAGGAGCAAAAGAGGGTTGAAAATATTATGTATCCTGTATTATACAAAATGAGATATGAGCAAAGAATGAAATAAATCACATGAATTTCATGTCATGAAGACTGTCAATTCCTTCCTGATAACTTCTCTATCTCAAAAAAGAAAGGGAGAAACAAACTCATTAAGGGAAAAGGCAGGGCATTAGAGGATCAAAGTAGAAGCCTTAAGTATCCTTTTCTGAAGGAAAGCTCAAAATAAACATGAATCAACCAGTGAGAAAGTGACTTCAGGGTTCTGTAGCCTACAGATAGATTCTGGAACTCTTTAGTAGTAGCAAAGGGCTAGAGGTTCTAGAAAAGTCTTGGACAGGAAGCAAAGTTAATAATTCCTAGCTAGCCAGATATTTAGAATCTGTAAAACACCTCAGGATTTTGGTAAAGATTAGCCAACTAAAATGCTTAACATTGTTTCACAGGGAACTTGAAAAAGCAGTGCAAGAGGAGGATTTTCCATTTCTCCACACTCCTGGGAGCTAGCAGAGCTGGTGTAGACCTCACCACCTGCCATCTGGGATTGGAAGATGCAAATCACTTTATCTCTTCCCCTATCACCTAGTCTTCAATCACAAACTTCATTTAACTTTTCCTCCCCCAAAGACTAGGAGCATCTAATTTATGTGCTTTGTCTCAGGGAAGTTCTGTGCCTCTGCCTGTCCATACCACTTACTAAGAAAAATGAATTTCATGAACTAAATAAACTAAATAAAAATGTCCTACTTACAAAATACCTCAAAAACATTATTGTATTGGTAGAAAATATCCCCTTTATTTATGATTTTCCTGTATCTTTAGAGTTAGACCTCAAGTATACTGATATTATGAGGTGAAAAATCAAGGAACTTCTTCGACAAGACTAAATATTCAAAATATATGTAAATTTGGAGTATGTTCATTTAAATAGGAGATTAATACTTTATACAGTTTTTCAGTTTGAATGTACTATGCAGCTGTGAGTTCTATTAAGTGGTAATTGGGCAGGAGAATATCATCCACACGCTAAAATTTGAGATTCAGCTGTGCTGTGTCATGGAAAGCGATAGAATTTGAAAGAGCAAGCAGGTGTTTAAAGAATACATCTGGGTAAAAAATATAGGAAAGAAGTGTTTGTTAATGGTATCACTTTGGTGCTTTATTCATGTTTATGCAAATGAAATGCTCTAATTACCCCATAAAAAGCAGATAAATGAAAATATGACAGTATAATTTTCCTGTTTAGTTCAATATTGCAAAAACATGGCAGGAACTATCAACATCTACCACCAAACAGACTGGTACTTACTCCCTCAGATTTTTTGTCTGGGTAAATGCACGTTTCACCACCAGATGTGAAATTACAGTACACTTTGAAGGAATCTCCTGAACAACCTTGGTTAGGATCAATCCAATATTCACCTAGAAGTTAATAAAGAGTATCTCATATACAAATTCAATGGTGTCACAATGACCTGCAGTAGACATCAAATTTCATTAGAAATAAATAAGAAAAAATGAGTTTTTATAGATATTTTTCCTATATGTTTTTGTCTATATTAGTGTATATTTGAATACTTAAGAGTTATCTTTCATCTTTTCTTCTTTAAATCTTTGTAAATGTCCTATACACTCATTCTGGAAAAATCCTTTTATTATTAGCATTTAAATCATGTTTAGTCTTCAGTTTAAATATCAACTCTTCAAATATGAGCATTATGTTTATCCATATACAGGGAAACTTAATTCCAATTAGAATCAGATGTTCTTGAATCCAAAGCCCATATATGTGATCGGATTTTAGTAATTCGAATGTCAATCAACATATATGAATGCATAACAATAGCAGTAATAGGATCCACTTTGCTATATCTTTGCTTATGTGAAAGCAAAATTTCTTGGAGTAAATTCAGTTTCTCTTTGAAAGTTGTCCTAAGAGGAACTGCTTTCTGCTATTAAAGCCATTATTGAACTATTGTAGAACAGATTTTATTACAGCAATAATGACCATTATCTGATATTATGTGGTTAGAGATGGTCAGTAATGAGAGTAATACAATTATCCTTTTCATAATCCCCAGTAGTTTTAGTCCATCATTGGAGGTACTATTGGCAAATACCCCATGATTACTGTTTCTTCCCTCCTGCCATGCCCTACTCACAGTGCCACTTCATGACAAACAGGGACTTGGATTATGTCAGTCTACTGACTATACCCTGAAAAATCTTTTTGTTTGTGAGGTATATGCATGTGTTTGAGGTATGTATGTGGTTACATGTGGACATATGTACACACATATGCATGTGTGTGTGTGTGTTGTTAAGGTTACTTTTACATTATGTTTTGAGGCAGTGCCTCTCACTGTTCCTGGAGCTCATTCATTCAGCTATATTGCCCAATAAGCTCTTGGGATCCTTGTGAATTCTCTCCTAAACAATTAGGTTTACAGATGACAGCTCCATACCCAGCTTTTTTTTTTTTTATTAGTTTTTATTGATGCTTTGTGCATTTCATACATTTTTTCCAATTCAGTTCAGGCTTATTTCCCTTTCCCTCCCCCCCCACCCCCACCCCATCCCAGATCATACCCAGCTTTTATGGGTGGGTATTGGATCTAAACTGGGGTCTTCAAGATTTTCCAGTAGATACTTTACCCACCATGCCATCTCCCCAGCTCCATTTCAAAAACTTTAAAAGTTCAAATTGATTAGTTTAGTACTGGACTATTTAAAAAATGTAATATGAGCTGATATCCCTGACTACTGTATATAAGCAGGAAAATTTATTTAATATTTAATAGCATCTGTGATTTGTCTAGTAACTTCAGTATATTAACAATAACATTTGCATTCTTGTAACTACACCATTAATACACTCATATATGAATAGGCTAAAATTCTCAGGAAAACTATGCAAGTAGAGAAAAATAATCCATGATTTTATCAACAAAGATACTCCACTATCTGATTATTTTGTAGGAATATATAATGTTGAATCTTATAGGAACTATTCTATATCAAATATTTCAATTAACATTGTCCTTAAATATCCTTTTGAATTATATAGAAGTAATTTAAATCATTAAGATATATTTATTGAGGTCCAGGGCATAGCGGTACATGCCTTTAATATAAGCACTCTGAGGCAGAGACAGGCATATTTCTATGATATGGAGGAAAGCATGGTCTACATAGTGAGTTCCAGACCAGCTGGGCAGCTGGAGCTACAGAGATACTCTGCCTGCCTGCCTGTCTGCCTGCCTGCCTGTCTGTCTGTCTGTCTGTCTGTCGGTCTCTGTCTCTTCTTCTCATGAACGTACACACAAAGTATATTTGTTCAATAAATGGTTAAATATCCTGTTGATATATGTTTAATTTATGTCTAATTTATTCATCTCTTGGTTTGACTATGGCATCTCTAAATGAGGCTACCATCATCTGTTCTGTAGATTAGTTTGTCAGCTTCTTAACCAGCTTCCTTTTATACCATCTGTTTACTTCCAAATCACTTCCAATGACTCTGAAGCTTGATCACCACTGAGCAGTCTCAGTGAATTTTCTTTAAATTTCATGAAAACATCAACATTCTATCTCCATCAAAATTTTGCAACTGCTCTCTACCCTCTTCTTGACATAACCTTTTATTGATTGATTGATTGATCTTTTTGAGACAAAAATCTCCCTACTGGAACTTATTACCAGGCTTGCCTAGATATAACAGGCCTTCTTTTGCATCCTGAGTGCAGGGATTAAAAGTGTGCACCACCACACCTGGCATGCTTTTAATTCTTAGCATGGATGATGATCTCTTTATGGTTTCAGATGAAATGAAATATACATAATCATTGAAATTTAATTGGTCCAAGTGGGAACATACCTTATTGTAAAAATTCTTATCATTTTCAAGTAAAGTATAATATGTGAACAAGTTTTTCTGTCTATATAATTAGAAATTTTCTTCAGGGTATTGTTTTGGTATTCGACTATGAGTATCTGTATGAAGAACCAGCGCTCATTATATATGCAAATAAGTTCTTTCTATCATTTAGTTAGTATACTTGGAGATAAATGAAGCTTGTTATTGTATAGGAATTATTGGAAGTATGATCCACAACTCACCATTTTTAGACTTAACCTTATTTTTCTTGTCTGGTCTGGTTCTACATCATGCATGGCTTAAGTATATGTTGCCATCATTTACATCCAAATGCTCAGTTTCATACTACAAGATTACTGCCTGAGCTCTGAGTGGTCAAAGTTACTGTTTTTTCATCTAAGTGTCACGTAAAGCCAATAGGAAGCTATTGACTGGCAGCCATTTTACTTTTGGAAATAGAGGGAGAAATAATTGAGGTCAAGCTAAACCATATAAATATTTTTTCATATAAAACCAGTTACATGGAAGGCTGTTTTTATAGTCCCAATGAAGAGATATATATTACTAACTATTATATATATATCTATACTAGATCTATAGATATAAAACACCCTTATAGAACCATGGATAACAGTTTGCATAGAGTTCTTTTTAGCATTTTCTTTCTTCTTTCTTTTTTTCTGTCTTTCTTTCTTTCTTTCTTTCTTTTTTCCTTTTTTTTTCTTTTCCTTTCTTTCTTTCTTTCCTTTCTTTCTTCTCTTTTTTCTTTTCTTTCTTTCTTAAATCGTTCACAATTGTCCATGCAATTTCTTTAATAATCTTTCTTTCTTTTCCTATCTTTCTTTCTTCTCTCTTTCTCTTCGCTCTTCTTTTCTGTTCTTTCTTCTTTTTCTCTTATCTTCTTCTTTCTTTCTTGTCTTTCTTCTTTCTTTATCTTCTTCTTTTGCTTTCTTTTTCTCGTTTCGTCCTTTTTCTTTCTCTCCGTGTTATTTCTTTCTTTCTTTCTTTCTTTCTTTCTTTCTTTCTTTCTTTCTTTCTTTCTTTCTTTCTTTCTTCTTATTTTGTGTGTATGAGTGTTTTGCTTGCTTGCTTGCTTGTATGTAAGTGCACCCTTGTCATGCAGTGCCACTAGAGGCCAAAGGAGGACATCAGATCCTATGGAACTATATTTACAGATGGTTGTTAGTTAGGATGCGAGTACTGGGAAATGAACCCAGGTCCTCTGCAAGATCAGCCAGTGCTCTTAACAACTGAGCCATCTCTCCAGCCCCTTGCATTGGATTTAATAACTGCTGTGTATTAATGTGCTGTGCTTGATTAAGATAATATGATTTTATAATTTTTCTTTGTGGTGCTGTTTATGAATTATATTTGACCTCTCTGTAAGCATTGGATTATTATATGTTAATTATGTTATGCATTTATGGTCAGTTCTGCAAAACAGCAAAATTGGAGAAGAAAATGGGAAGTGACGTGTTTCAGAATAAAGTGGAAGACTTAAAATGAAATAACTTACCACCCCTTGTTAGTTTAGATAACTTACCACACCTTGTTAGTTTAGTCATCCAATGATAACTTAACCAACTATGTTATTACATCTGAAACTGCTACCTTCTCACAAGAATATACATATATTTGAGATTTTAACAATAAGTATACATAATAAACCATTATTACTATTAAGTGAACTTTTTTGTAGTTGTTCCAGTTACTTGTGCATCAATGAAAACTAAAGTTTGCCCAAGTTAATCTCATTCTTAAATACTGTGTTCACTAACACATGGATCTAATATTCAACTGTTATGCCATATTATCTTATATATACTATTCAGATTAATGTGAAGTACTAATCTTAATGATATATCTGTACTAATACCAATATAATCATGTTACTATAACATTATTCATATTAAGTTAGTAATAAATGCAGAGTAACATACACACATGTGAACATATAATGATATGTGTATTTACAAGGCCAAATATATCTGTGGTAGTAATAATTATCTCAAAATAATCTTTTCAAAATTCAGTGAACCCCCATCTAACATGGTAGTGTTTTTCAAAGAATTTCTTGAACTTCACAGTGTTAGTAACATTTTTCTACTAGAGTTAATAGTTATTTACTTTAGCTTTATTTACAGATTATATTAATTATAGTAGCTGAACTTAATGAGCTGACAAGACACTTCAGCGACTTAGCAGCCCAGTACACTTGTTTGGTCATGAATTATTAACCTACCATCTGGGAAGTCGGGATGGCTGAGCTGTAGGTCTTTACAAGTTCGAGCTGGGTTAGTCTGAGTGCCCATTGGAAACTTCATATGTTCAATGTCTTGTTTCAGGGAGTTCAGGGAACCAAAAATTTCTTCCATGCCATCTGAGTAGTCCAGAATATTATCAGCTATGTCGGCTTGTATGTTTTCAGCATGTCTTCTTGTTTTCTTGGGTGACAAGATTGGTAAAGGCTGTATGACTTCACCAGGGGGACCCTGGAAGGGAGTAAATGTGTGTGGTATTGTTTCATAAAATAACATATGATGTCATTTTACTTAGTACTAGTTATATTCTTTTTAGAAATTATAGGTTTACTTTGCGATATCTAAATAAAATGTAATATATGAAAAGATTATTAAACATATGTATATATAGTATATTTGATTTATAGTAAAGATATTAAAATAGGTATGCAAATCATGTAATGCTAGTACATTATCTATACATCAATACAGCACAGATTTATGCCAATACATTATATAGGTTATTCTATTATTTCCTAATTTGTCTTGATTTCTGTGTTCTGTTTTCGCAATTAGATTTTAGAGTCAGAGGATTAGAACACTATTTCAAAGCTATGACATAACTTAATTGTCTATTATATTTAACAAATCTTATATTCTATATTCTAAAGGATTTAAAAATATGACCATATTAATATATTTCAATATGTATAACATATCTTTAAAAATTACTCTTGAAGTAAATACAATTTACCTATATGAGAGAATAGAACCACACCAAACACCAAATCCATATTGTCACAGATTTAAATGTGTCCCATACAGACATGGATGTTGAATTCCTAATGCCCAGTGGTGTACCCAAGAATGCAACTGCATTTAGCAATAAGATTACTGAAGATATACTGAGTTAAGATGAAGTTGCTGGGATCTGGCCTAATACAGTCTGACTGGGATTCTTATCAAAAGAGAAAAGTACGGTTTTAGAAAGATAAATCTAGGTAAGATTTAAGGACACAATGGAAGAAAATCGACATGTATAAGCTGAGAAGTTCGGAACAGGTGCGCTTTTCCCATAGCCCTATAAAGAAACCAATACTGTGGCACCTCCATCTGGAAATTTCAGCCTCCACATTGAGAGTCTGTTAGTACTTTGCTTTGATAGTCTGACTAAACCAATACACCCATAGCTGGAAACATTCTAGCAAAAAACAGAATGAAGAAAAATAAAATATACTAACAAAACTAGAATACAATTTCTTTTTTTTTTTTGTCTTTTCCAGACAGGGTCTCCCTGTAGATCCAGCTGGCCTGGAACTCACTCTATGGACCAGGCTGGCCTTGAACTCACAAAGAACCACCTGCCTCTGACTCCCAAGTGCTAGGATTAAAGGCATGCGCCACCACGCCTGGCTAATTCTGTGTATTATTATTTTCTGTATGGCAATCATTATATGCATTAGAGGAAATGCCTAGCATCATAATTTTTGTATTTTATTTATTATTTTATTTTTTTATTTTAGAACTTTGTTTTATTTTATTGTTATTATTTATTATTTTTTTATGTGTATGAATGTACTGTCTGCAAGTAGGTTGGTGCACCCATGTCGTGCATTGCTGCAAAGGTCAGAAGAGGGCATCAGATTTCCCTGGAACTGGAGTTTAAGACAGTTCTTAGCCGCCATGTGGGTGCTGGGAACCCGGTCCTCTGCAAGAGCAGTTGGCGCTCTTAACAGCTGAGCCATCTCTTCAGCCCCGTATTTTATGTATTATTTTATGTATATGAGTGTCTTGCCTACATGTATGTAAGTGCACCCATGTCATGCAATGGCCGCAGAATTCAGAAGAAGGTGTCAGGTACCCTGGAACAACTACAGATGCTTGTCAGCTGCTATGTTGGTGCTGGGAACTCAATCCCAGTCCTCTGCAAGAGCAGCCAGTGCTCTTACCTGCTGAGCCATCTTTCCAGCCTACACCTGAATTTTAATCTTTATTCCTAGACCCAGGCATAAGTATATCCTTGTGGCATATATTCTGTTGGTTTCCTCACCATGTGACCAAAAAAATGTATTGAAAACTAAGAAGATTATTATAGCAAACAACTAAGAAATATTTGTACTTAACAAGTGAAATCAAATTAATTCAAAGAGAAATATTGACCAGTAGGTTTGATTTCTTAATTGATGTAGTTGCAATTTTTTCCCATAAAATCAGTACTTGTGACAGAATATGTTTTGCTTTCTTTATATGAATCTGGAGAAAGCACTGCAAGTGCCCACATGCCTATTACCAGAATATCACTCTTGTTAACATGCACTTACTGGAGGCCCAGGAGGCCCAGGAAGACCACTGTCACCTTTCTGGCCAGCAGGACCCTGTTCAAGAAAAGAACAAGACATTAAGAGAGAAGTGATGCAGCAGCATCATTGAAACATTATTACCAATGAGAAAAGCACTTACAGAAGAGCCTTTGTTACCCTTGGGGCCTTGAGGACCCTAGAGAAGACAAACACAAAAGCACAGGTAAAATTTTGGACCATAGGATGCTATGGAATAATTACCATTTGGCTGTGGATGCTTCTTCCTTTTTGTACTTACTGGTAATCCTGGAGGACCAGGTGGACCTATAGGACCAGCAGGACCTGGAATTCCCTAGGATGAGAAGCATCATATTTAGGAGGTTTTCACTTTATTTCATTTTCATATTTTCCACACACATTGCAAAACTGATCATTTAAAAATACCTGAGAATAATCTAAGAATTTTTCATTGTGAATTGGAGAAATGGTATTTGCAACATTTTAACAGCTATTGCTTTACAAAGCTTTCATCTTATGTCTACAGCATGAAAACAACGCCCCAACCCCCACCACAAATTTTTGTATCCCTGACTCTCAGAATAAGGTCTGCATGTGAGAAAGTTTCAAGAACATCTATTTTTAATTTATTAAAATATTTTTGAAAGCTGCTGCAGCTAAAGCAGAATAGACTAAGGATGTCCTAAAGAATTCCATTGATCATGATGAAAAAAAAAATGTATTTGACCATATCTGGGTACGCGTTGTTGGGACAAAGTGGGAAAGCCTTCTGCCTGCACTCGCCCCGTCTCCCTTTGCTCCTGGAGAGCCCTGATGTGTTTGACCACATCTGGGTACGAGTTGTTGGGACAAAGTGGGAAAGCCTTCTGCCTGCACTCACCCCGTCTCCCTTTGCTCCTGGAGAGCCCTGAGTCCCAGGCAGTCCTCGGTCACCTTTTTCCCCTTGTTCTCCGGGAGGGCCAATGAGACCAATTAAACCAGGATGTCCCTGTGGGAGAGAGAAAACAAACTCTGGTAATAGATGAGCTATAGCAATACTTAAATTCTATCCATAAACTATTTGTATTTTAAATTCATGAAACATAAAACAATGGAGGGATTCCAATAACCCTTCTGTGTAGAGTGTAGAGTTTAGATCCTCCCCCTACTGAAGTAGATAATTTACACTTACAGGCTGAGTAGCCATTATTAACATTTAGGAACATTATAGAACAAAGAGCTTTCTATGAAAAATAATCTTTATTGTTTCATTTGAGTTACTTTCACCTTAAAACATTCAATATTGTCAAATGAATTATTGGTGACATAAAAACTAGGGAACTCGCCAGGCGTGGTGGCGCACGCCTTTAATCCAAGTACTAGGGAGGCAGAGGCAGGAGGATCTCTGTGAATTCAAGGCCAGCCTGGTCTACAGAGCAAGCTCCAGACCAGCTAGGACTAAAGGAAGACCTTGTCTCAAAAGAACAATCTACGGAACTCATTATTTTAGTAAGCATATCATTTAATGATATATTTTCATATTTGAGGACATTTTCATCTTAAAAAAGATTTCTGGAGATTTAAAAGCAATCCAAATCATATTAATTCCATTAAATAAATGGCTTATTTTCCTTTCTTGGTATAACATAATATAACTTGTTGGTGGTCATATTACTAATCAAAAATATTTATGGTTTAAAAACTTGACATTCATGTTTAAAGACATAAAAAATGGTCATTTTGTAATTTACTCTATTTTTGTATGTTATTTTAGTATCACTATGCTTTCTCCATATGAATTCTAAAAAGGGAACATTAAGAAGACAGAAAATACAATCTGGTACAATTTTCATTATTATTTTCATATTTTCTCTTCTCTAATGACATTTGAGAATCTGCCCATTGTTATCTTTCACCATGGTCAACATGACAATCGTAGAGTTTGAAGATGCCTATTAAGTGACTTTGAGAAAGCCATCAACCTAGCGTGGTGGAGCACGCCTTTAATCCTAGCACTTGGGAAGCAGAGGCAAGTGAATCTTTGTGAGTTCAAGGCCAGCCTGGTCTACAGAGTGAGATCCAGGACAGCTGGGGCTACAGGGAGACCCTGTCTCGAAAAGACCAAAAAAAAAAAAAAGAGAACGCCATCAGTTCTGCTACTAGCATGACAGAATTGTAATAACACTTTCTTTCAGTCTCACCTTTTCACCTTTGGAGCCAGGGTCACCTTTTAGACCAGGTAAACCGGGAGGACCCTAAATAATAAAAAAAACAAAAAATAGAGACTGAGTGTTATGATTTGAATACAATATATCTTCTACAAGCTGATGTATTTGAACACTAAGTCCCCTGTTGGCACTCACATACATGTAGGCAAAACACACATATAAGATATAAATAATTAATTAAAAATAAATGAATACAAGTTGCTTGTGTCAGGTAATTTGATGTGGTGTCCAGCAAACTAATACAATGGCTATGTAATTAAAAATTCCTATCTTAGAGGCTGGATAGATGACTCAGTAGTTAATAGATTTTGGTGCTCTTACAGAGGACCTAGGTTCGGTTACAAGCAGTGGATCACAATGTTTTTGTTTTTGTTTTTGTTTTTCAGATTTTTAAATTTTTTTTTTCCCACAGGAAAACAGAAATGATACAAAATGACAATGACAAAACAAAGCAACAATGGTTTTTAACTGCACTTGAAGAGGGCCCATTGTCTTCTTCTGGCCTCTCTGGGCACTGAACACACATGGTACACATGTAAACATGCAGGCATGTACTTATACACATAGAATCAGTATAAATAAACTTTTAAAAATTTATAGTTGTAGTTGTAGAGTTATTTTTACTTTGAAAAGCAGATTTCAATAAGGGTTAATAATGATCAATAATGTATTCTTGCCAAGATTCTGTATAAATTTATAGGCTTAAAATATCAAGGTTTAATGGGTAATTATACTATTATTGATCTTGATTAAATAAATTTGATTATTAGAAACAAGACATGGCATATATGGATTCTCAGTTATAAGGAAAATATAAATATAAATTTTTAGTTACAATTATTTAAGAAGAAAAGATTTCCAAATTATATACCCAGTCACTCAAACGCTACAATATTTTCAGTAATTTTTTAAATTCTCAAACTTCAATTTGTCAAGTGATTTTAAAAATTTACTGGAGAAAAATTAGATAGCTACTTAAAAATATGTTTTATTTATGTTTAAGTAGCAACTATATTTGTATGATTTGGAATGGTTCTCTAATACTGCACAGAATGAAAAAATAACTTCTGTGTACACCAACCTGAAATTGAGGTTTGAGGGTATGGCTAATTTTCTGAATTCTGATTTCAATTTTTGTTTATATTCTCTTAATTATAGTACATTTTTCAGTATAATCACTGGAGAGAAATGTATACTAAAAATACTTAACGATAACAATAAAGTATTATTTGTACATTTTCAACATACACAAAGTCCTGAAGTAGATTTCTGAATCCTGAGTTATATAACTTATATACTGAGTTATATAACTTACAAGTACTTATTCTCTGTATTAATAATTTATTATAATTAAAATGCTTGAAAACCAAGGTCACTAGAAAGATTAAGGAGACTGATTGGGTTGGATAATCACATGAACTAACCTATTAATTAGGTTTCCAGGTGACAAAGTTAATAGGGCTGGCAGCTTTAGTCCTGCTGTAAATTTTCATACAAGCTGACACTTTTAGAAATCAAACATAATTATTTCCCTTTATTTACAAAGAATCAGTCAGCCAAAATCTTAACTAATTTCATGAGTTAATAGAGCTTGATGATGGAAAATACAAGGACTTGATCTGAAGTCTGAAGACTTGACCCAATGTGCTTTCCATGAATACAATTGTTTCTTCTTTCATCACAGAGAAAACATACAGATCAAAAAGTAGGGTTGTTTTTCCCCAGTTTTTTTTTTAGTACATTCTTGGTTGTTCACTAGGGATTTACAAAAAAATTCTTCACTTTTAAAATTGTTTTAACAATGGATAATGTTAGCCTTTTCTAAATTACTCTCCACAAATGTATTTTAATTATAATTTCTAAGTTGAATTTTATATTTTAATGATATAAATTGAAGTATAAAGAAATAGACTTTTCTTTTTTAAATTTTTTTTATTATTAATTTTATTTATTTCTGTATGTGTATGAATGTACTGTCTGCATGCAAGTCTGTGCACCCGTGTCGTGCAACGCAGTGGAGGTCAGAAGAGGGTGTCGGATTCCCCTGGAACTGGAGTTCTCCTGGAATTGGAGTTTCAGACGGCTCTCGGCCGCCATGTGGGTGCTGGGGATCGAACCCGGGTCCTCTGCGAGTTCGTCGGCGCTCCCAACTGCTAGGCCATCTCTCCAGCCCAGAAATAGACTTTTCTAGGTGAAGATATCTCTTTCAATAATTGAATATTTCTTAGGAAAAAGGTCAGACATTTATCCATTTTAGTAAACTGATACCTTAGCAGCTGACTGTTAGTCCTACAGCTCTACCTATGGAGAGATCCTTGTTGATGACCTTGGGAAAAAGTTTCTATCTAAAAACCAGCATACTCAAACTGCACAGCTAGACTCTTTCATGAGAAAGAATAGTACATATTCTAAAATGTTAAAAGCCAAACTCTTTGAACAGCAGATGATTTTAAAAGAGGAACTGATCTAAAAAGTAATTTATGTGTTTTGACTCATCAAATTATTTCCAGGGTAATTTCAATAAGCCACTACTTCATGCAACATTCTCTAGATCAAGGAACAAAAATATAAAAAGAGGCCATATTTTTCTGTTTTTATTTCACATTGTTTTCAGTCTCTCATGCATGTGATATACTTTATAGAAATATTCCTATCGCTGGGAGCACTGACAAGCACATTTTCTGGGCATCAACATTTCAATCACTGTTCCAGTCACAAATATTCAAGTCAGGCATCTTCTATCTCTCATCTCTATTAATATGCATGTTTTTAAATTACTGTGTTTTCCTATTATGATAATGAAAGAAAAATTCAGCCTACAAGAAAATCAGAATAAATAACAAAGCAAAAAGAAATTTTATCATTAGTTTTATACATGCTACTAATGAATACATCAGTACTCAAGAGATTTCTCATTCAATCTTAACTACCATCTAAAATGGCTGAAAGATGAAATACTAGCAATTATAGCTCCTAAGGATTAAGAAGAAATACTAGACATCATTTGAGTTTTAAATATATTTTAAGTTTTCTATAAGTACTATTCATGAAGATTTTTAGAGTTAAGGGACATTATTCTTTTCAGTTAATAAGCTCCTGTAAGATAACAAACTGTATCCAGGGATGACTTTGTTAACAAAATCAGCCTTGTGTTGTCTACTAGAAGGAGAGATTGGTAATGTCATGACATTGTGGATAGTTATAAATACCTCTTCGAATTTGGAAGAGATAAAATAAAACCCTCAACTCTGCATACAGTGATTTCAAGTGTACATGTTTCTATTTCCTCTTTAGGATATCATAAATTGAAAAGCCTTAGGGAAATACATAATTCATAAGTAATAAAGAAAAAAAGGAAAACAGGGATCATGCATTTGTAAGTATCTAGAATACACAAGCAAACATTTTCCCCTGCAATATTATGCCTTCTGAAATAACCACCTTAGCTGTATCTCAGGACTGGAGGGCACTGGGTTTTAAAGAAACTGTGTATTCCAATAATTTATTTATAACATATAATTGCAAAATATCATTGAATTTGACAAAAAGGAAACATTTTAACATTGAACCTTGATTGTTATAGAGTGTCATGCATTATGATCATGTTTGCAAAAAGTTTAAATGAAGCATTGGAGGAAAAATAATCAAACTGTACTTTGGTGACATCCTATCTTTTCTTTAGGCTTTTAATCTTTGAAAAATAATGGTACCAGGTAGTTATCATTTTGGGACAAGAAGGGATATATAACAATAAAATAAAAATGACCAAAGATAAAGCTGGGTAATTGTTTAGCTACACTGGATTGAGTAGAATCTTAATATAAAAAATATGAAGAAAAGCAAAGAAAAGCTTAACACTAATTCAAATTTCAATTCTACTTTCAAAAATCAAATATTTATGTTCCTAAAATTATTCAACTATGCTACTTTTGACCTTGTATCAGTCAGTCAGATTTAGTTACCACTATTCTTCTGTTTAACATGTTTATTTATATTAAATTTTTTGACTACTTAAGAAATGAGTAATTCTACTAAAAAAGGCAACAATATAACCAAAATAATCCTTTATATAGTTTCATCATTGCTTTGTATTTTATGTTAGGCCTCTATGGTCTATATATTGATGCTGAGTTCTGCAAAGTTCTACAAAATCATTCCAGCTGTGTGTATGTGTGTATGTGTGTGTGTGTGTGTGTGTGTGTGTGTGTGTGTAATGAATCGATACATATACATGTTATAATTAGAAAAAAATCTTACATTCAGAGCTGAGTGTGATGGATCATATCTTTCATCCTAGTACTTTTTAGGATGAGATAAGAGGAACTCAAGTTAAAGCCGGTCTGATCTATACAGTGAAATCAATGTCAACCTAGACTACATTGGGAGACTTCCCATTAAAAAGAAATTCTTTTTAAAGAGAATTTAAAGAAAGAGAAAATTACATTGGTAACTAGTGGAACAAAACTGTTTAGAAAGCTACAGGCAGCTTCTAGAAGCAAAAAGTAGATTTTATAAGTAAGGCTTCACAGATACTCCCAGATAGACCTGAATGTGGGTATGAATAGGTTTACAGTTAAAATGAGGAAAAAAATACTGTGGATACAAAATTATTCACATAAATTTCACATGGTTGAATTTCTTAGTTTAATGAAAACATGTGAGCTTACAAACCTGTTAGCCTCATTCAGTTTTCACTTTCCTTCCTTATAACTAGTTTGTAGTTCAGGGAAGCATCCCTGGAGATAGTCTCATTCAGGAGTACTCCTCTGTTTGACTCTATGACAAAACTTACCAATTAGGCCCTATCTGCTGTATTTGTACTTTTTAAAAAAAAAATATTTATTTATTTATTTATGTGTATGAATGTACTGTCTGCATGTAGGTTTGTGCACCCGTGTCGTGCAATGCCGCGGAGGTCAGAAGAGGGCGTCGGATTCCCCTGGAACTGGAGTTCTCCTGGAATTGGAGTTACAGATGGTTCTCGGCCGCCATGTGGGTGCTGGGAATCGAACCCGGGTCCTCTGCAAGAGCAGTCGGCGCTCTTAATCACTAGGCTATCTCTCCAGCCCCGTATTTGTACTTTTTGATTTATTCAATTTGCTTTGCCAGCAACTTCCTATCTAGATTATGGCTATGCAAATATATGAATTCGGGTAAAATTGTTTCTCTTACTAAAGATTCAAAATTGATTAAATGAATATTTTTTAAAATATTCATTATTTCTTTCATTTAATCATTATTTAAAATATTTTATTAATTCACGAGAATTCCATGCAATGCATTTTGGTGATATTCACATGCCTTCTTCTATCTCTACCAGCATGATATTAACCTCATTTATTTCATATCATCTGTTATTATTTTTATTTCGTTAAGGGCTTATTGAGTCCAATTTGTGTACCTCAAGTTCTCTTGGACCCTGGTCAACCTACAAGATGTCACATAATTAAAAAATACTGATTTTTTTCCTTCTCCCAGATACTATCAATTTTCAGCAGATCCTGAGCTACACCTGGGGCTTCTTGTGCACCCTTCTCATTCCTGTTGGACTTTTGTCTGGCATGGGCCTGCCCATGCCATGCTGTCACAAGCATTGTACATTCATATGTGCAACCACATGTATTAATTATTTAGTGGTACAGCCACCCATTAATGGTGTAAGCACTTTACAAAACCTCATTCAATAAACTTTAGAACCTGCCCAGCAAACTACCTCTATTGCTGCAGTGGAGGCACTGTTGTCTGACAATCATTGAAATTTGAACCCTTTCAATGAGAGTGAACCCATGAGAGCCACTATGAACTCAGTCAAATGCACAGGGCTGGAGGGGACATAGAGCCTAGAGAAAAGTCTATCAGGGACATATCTCTAGACAAATGAAATTTCTTATCATACACTAACTATGGAATCTTGTATTTACAGAAAAGCATATTGTATGCCACTCATCAGAAAAGCTACTCGATGGAAACCATGGAAGCTACTGCAGAATCTGACAACTGGTCAGATACAGAACTCATACATCTGAAAAATCCCCATTCCTAAGAGACACATCTACAATTGAACACATCTACACACAGAATGAGGGGCAGAGAAAATGAGTGCACCCCTCAATTCTCACCAGTAATGCTTCCTTACACAATAGAGTGTGAGGCAAACAGAAAGACACAATTAGTTGACCTCCAAAGAATGGGAGCCCCCAGAATAGGTATCCCTGGATGGGACACCTATATTAAACCTCACCTACCCATGGCTCAGGGATCATTGTGGAGGAGGGGACAGAAAGTTTGTAAGAGGCAGGGCTGGTGCATGAACGTAGTGTAAAGTAGTGACTTATAATCAACTGTAAACTTCCACATGTAAACGTGTGGCAATGTAGGCAACAGACAAAGGATGCATGCCACCTGGGACAAGGTCTCAAACTGGAGCAAGAGAAATGGGTAGGGGACTGACCCTGGATTGAAACCTATAGGAGACTGGGTACTGTTGGATGAGGGAGAGTATATCTTGCCTAAGATTCCTATATATGCTGACTAGGCTCCAGCAGATCTATTTGCACAGAAGGATGTCTGGGTTTGGGAGCTTGACTGGATGGGGCTTAGTCTGGATGTTGTGGTGCATGAGTTCTGATGGGGAGTTGGGACATGGAGGGGACTGGGTTTGGTTGGAAACCGTTGTATGAGATGTGTAGATGCTCAAAAATAAATAAATAAACTAAAATCCATTAGACAGAAGATAATATAATATCAATTGAATTTATTTTAATTTTGTATCACTTTAGGGGACAGATGTTCTGAATATTGTTGATTTTCAAAAATGAGAGAGAGACAGAGAGAAAGAGAGAGATTGAGATTGAGATTGAGAGAATAAATCTGAATCAGCCAGTGACAGGAGACAGACAGGCTCCTACTATCCTTAAACAGTATCCATGACAAGATATTTTACTCTGACTATAAATGCTTATTCATTAAAATAAACATTTCTTAGATGAGTGGAAAAGCTTACTAAATGGCATCTGAAGATGTCTTGTCTACCCTTGCCTCCTGAACACTAAATGGTATCTTCATTGTTATCAGGTTAAATGAAGCTATGAAAAAGCTGCATGCAATATATTCACATTGTAATGCTCTCCAGTGAAACCAGCAGTCCAGGAGTGGAGTGGCCTGTCTGCACACTCCTGCTGCTTACCACTAAACTTTGCTTAAAAGGATTTGAATTGTGGGGCTGGAGAGATGGCCTAGCAGTTAAGAGTACCGCCGACTGCTCTTACAGAGGACCCGGGTTCGATCCCCAGCACCCACATGGTGGCTGAGAAGCATCTTTAACTCCAGTTCCAGGGGAATCAACACCCTCTTCTGACCTTCGCGGCATTGCACCACATGGGTGCACAGACCTACATGCAGACAGTACATTCATACACATAAAAAATAAATTAAAAAATCTTTTAAAAAATTATAAAAGGATTTGAATTGTTCATCCTTCTTACACTATGAACTTACATTTACCTAAAGTCAGAAATACAAATTTTGCAAACTTTAATCAGCTGTTGTGTCTGATGGTTTTATTTGTAATATTAGCCACAGGAAATCTCTAGAAAGGTTCTTTCTATTTCATCAGTAAAAAGTATCAAAACACTTATTGGAAAATCTAAAATAACTTCTGGAAAATTTATGAGTGATGTTTACGTAAAATATTTTTCTTCTAGTTTCTGAATCTGCAGTTAGGAGTTAACCTCATTGTGCTAGTTTGAATGAGAAAAGGCCCCCATAGGCTGTAAGTATTTGAAGAGCTGGTTCCCAGTTGGTGGCACTGTTGGGACAGACATGGACTCTTTAGGAAGGGTAGTCATGCTAGAGAAGTATGTTACTGGAAGTGGGCTTTAAGAGTTCATAGTCTTGCCACACTTCTACTTTACTCTCTTTTCTTCCTATTTGCCAGTGAAGATGTGAGCTTTAGGCTTTGGGAATCTCATAACTCCTGCCATGACTCTCCCTGCCATTGTAGTTGCAATAAACTTTCTTATATAGAAAATGTGAACCAATTTGTAAGAAAAACAATCAGGAATTCTAGCTTACAAAGAACTTTATTTTGGGAGTTCTTTATCCATAATAAAAAGTGCTACTCACCATAGGACCAGGGGGTCCATCTTGGCCAGCAGCACCAGGAAGACCTTGCTCTCCCTGCACAAAAGAAAATTTTATTAATTTTATATTAGTTAATAAGAATACATATTACTTTTAAATTTGTGTAATGAAAAAAAGAAAAAGTATCAATTGTACCACTTGAAAAACATCTACAAATGCTATAAGTAATTTTGTTTTCTTTCATTCTCTTTTGTATATAAACATATACTTATGGATATATATATAATTATATATATAAAATTATGCTATTAGGCATTAATTTTCTTTTATTTTTAGTGTTTTGAGACAGGGTCTCCCTGCAGGGAGAGCTGTCCTGGAACTCACTCTGTAGACCAGGCTGGACTTGAACTTACAGAGATCTGCCTACCTCTGCCTCTTGAGTGCTGGGTTTAAAGGCATATGCCACCACACCAGGCTAGACATTAATTTTCTATTCTGTATTTATAAATTAGGTTTTTCTACAAATATCTGAAACATGATGTTATTACATAATACATAGTGAAGCATAGTATAACTTATGAAGTCATGACCTTATAAGTGCCTTAATTCATGATTTTTGAAATTTAATGTTATTTTCTTAATAGCCTCTTTCCCCACGGATGCTCACCACAGGGCCAGGGATGCCTCGCAGCCCTTCTGGACCAGGCTTTCCAGAAGGACCCTGCGGTCCAACAGGGCCAGTTTTCCCAGGAGGCCCTTCAGCACCTGCTTCTCCCTGTTAGAAAATAAGATGGGTGAGTACATTGATGATAAAAAGGCATGTTATTTATTATTTAATGTACTGAAATTTGTATTTTTCAATAATGCATGTCACTACATATATGTCTCCTCTGCACGCTTTACCTTGGCACCCTTTTCACCTTGTCTTCCCTCTGCACCTGCAGCTCCAGGAGGACCCTGTAAATATAAAATTGCATTTTAAATATTGTCACCTATGAAAGTAATGGTACTGAAGACTTATTTACAAACATTAGAACTGTTAACAGATTCTGCTATGTCATAATTTTATAACACTTACTGGTCTAAACACAATGTGGAAGATGAAAATTACTTTTGTGTGGAAACTTTTAGATTATTAAGCATTAATCAGCTGCTGAGTAGGTTGGAGGTCTTCATATAGCATCAAATAAGAAGACAGTAAAATCAAAGCTTTTTAAGACTGCTGTTGAATTGAAATAATTACTATGAGTATAAATTCTAGGCACTAGAAATTTTGAATTAAGGAGAGTTGCTTGAATTTATCAAATATCACTTTCATCTTTATATTTAGAATATTTCAGATGTAGCTCATTATATAACTTCCATACATCTAGGCATTCTAGGGTGGTGTACCAAGTAAAGAAAAATTCTATTTCTAATCATAGTGGTCAAAAATGTAATGCACAAAAAAGTAACATTAACTTATGAAACTCTAGGATATGAGCAATGATGGAAAATTAAACTAAAAATGTCATACATATACATGTGTACATGCATGTGAATAGCAAGATTAAATAAGGAAATTAATAATCTCTAAGTAATTGCTTTTCATTTCTTCCCAATTCCTCTTCTTTTCATCTGTTCCTTTTCCTCAATGATGGTCCTCATAATCATTAACTGAGAAAGTGGATGCAGGCTGGAGAGAACACTTGCAGTGGTGTTAGTTGGTGACACAAGAGGATAACTTTCTATTTTTCAGATGCTGTCTTAATATTCTAATGGTAATGGCAGGTAAGGCTTTCATGTTATCATTCAAAACTAAATTAAAAATGAGTATCAATCATTTGTCAAGCCCAGAATTCCAGGAACTCATTTTATCTGTTTCATTTATTAGCTATTATTTTTTTACATCAGCACTGTAAATTAATTAATTAATTCATTAATTCAAGGTATCTTAAATAAAAATAAGAAATTTATAGATTCTATGAACTGAAACAGAATTTTTAATCATACTACATACATGAATAGTTCAAAGCATATCTTTGTAAATGACATTATATTTATTCAATAGCATTTTAATTTGAAGCATAAATATTTTTCCCCAGTGTTAAATTTTTTGTTGTACTAATCAATATAACATAAAATGAAAAAAATATCATGACTATTACAGAAATAATAATAAAATTCTGTGAAGCAAGTTTTTTTTATTTTATAAAAATAAGTTTTCTCCTTAAAATAGTGACATAAATTTATAAAGTTTTAGCCTCAAAAGTTTGGTTTTACACATTATAGTGCAGAAAATCTGTACCTATCTTTTTTTTTAAGCCAATGATTCAGTAGCTAAAAGTGGGGACAAAGATGTCCTTTTTATGCCAAAGGATAATAAAAGTGTTTTAAAGCTAGAGAATATTGACGCCAACTACAGTACAACCAGAAATTTGTGAATCAAAGGAAAAGCTTTTTCACTTCAAAGGGATTCTACCTTCTATGAACAAGTAAGTATCCATCCTGGTGGAAATGCTTCTTAAATGAGTGTTTTGTTCCTAATAGCTTTTTTCCTTTATTCTTTATAAACATATTTTGTCTGGTAGATATTCTTGTAATAAAAACCTAAGACGAAAGCAGAGATGCTTTTCCTAGGACAAGGTGGAAACTTCTTTGAAAAAATTTTTAAAACCTCCTGTTGTTTGACTGTGACCCCCCAACAGGCACACTTTGAAAATGAATCACCAAAGCAAGGGTTTGGGGTGTTGGGGCCCAGTGGACATTTTTTTAGGTCAGGAAGGCTCCACTCTGCCAAATAATACCAATTATACATCTTCCTTCCAAATCCCTCTATCTTCCTTTTTAAAACCCTTATTCTATTCTTTACTTCCTGTAGGACACAGGTAATGCCACAAGTATTCACACCCCTGAAAAACTCTGATGTTGAACATCCTTCTTGTAGAACTCTGACCGCTACAACTGTTTCTTATAAATTACCCAGCCTTGCTATTCTGTAATGGCAGCACAAATCGGTGAATAAAATTTGCATAGACAAATTCTGGCCATTTCTCATAGACATTTCTCATATCTTCAGAAAAAGAGTCCAGTTAATTTTTTCACCAATATTCACTATTACAGCATTTCCATATTCATGAGAAATATACTTCTTATAAAATATCTAATATAATTTCCCTTCCACTGTTTGTAGTTTATAATATGATCTTGTAACTTATTCATTCTTCCACTCATCACAAATATTTAAATATTACTTCTGTTCCAGAAATGTGCTGTGCATGAATACAAAAAAGATAACAATTAAACCATCAGGAGTTTACAAAGCTTAGTTACAAAGACAGATATATAGGTTAATGAATACACTACAGACAAAATGTATGAGGATGACATCAGTGTAGAACATAGATATTTTGATCCAGTTTGAGAGGAGGAAGACTTTCCTAAGAATTTAATGTCAGATCTGAATCTTACAGTGTGAGTAGTTGAGGGACAGGGTTCTCCTTTTGATAGAGGCTCTATCTTCTGATCATTCACGTGCAAGCACAAAGGCACAGAATAAAAGTAGGTGACACTCTGCAAATAACCATTAGTAGTTCAGGAAGGCTAATCCTTAAGTGTCTGTGAGCACTGTGGATGTATTAGCGTGCATGTTTATGCACTAGAACTTCAAAATCAAGGAGCCAAGAAGGAAAGGAGAAAATGGCAGAGACAAGAAGGGACCTAACTTTTTAATATTAGAAAAATAAACTACTCTAAATTAGTATAAAATCAGATATTTGGGTAAATACTTATATACCTATTAAATTTTCTTATTTTTATGTTAAAAACAGAAAGTTCTCCATAAATTAAATATTAAGATACTACTATTAGGAATATTTAAAACTCAAGTAAACACAATTCATTTTTTTTGCAGAACATTTAATATATTTTTTAATTTATTTATTTTTGTATGTGTATGAATGTACTGTCTGCATGTAGGTTTGTGCACCCGTGTCGTGCAATGCTGCGGAGGTCAGAAGAGGGTCTCGGATTCCCCTGGAACTGGAGTTCTCCTGGAATTGGAGTTACAGACGGTTCTTAGCCGCCATGTGGGTGCTGGGGATCGAACCTGGGTCCTCTGCAAGAGCAGTCGGTGCTCTTAACCGCTAGGCTATCTCTCCAGCCCCCAGAACACTTAATATTTTTAAGACTTATCTCTAAATTTTAATTATGTTCTTATAGTATGCCATGTGTGTGAAGGTCCACATGGAGGCCAGAAGAGGGCATCAGATCCCCTGGAGACAGAGTTACAGGCCATTACGAGCTCCCTGATGTGGGTGCTAAGAACCAAATTTGGGTGCTTTGGGAGAACAGCAAGTGGTTTAACGACAAAGCCACCTCCCTAGCTGCTCTATTTTATTTTGTATCTCCAAGGCCATGTATATCCACAGTGATCTCTAATTAAAATACCAATCTTGCTCATATAATGACATTGACCTGTGTAGTGTTCTGCTGAGGAGAAATCTTAATTAGATGTTTAGTTTGTATTATCACTATCACATAATACTACATTAATATAATGAGAATTTTCAAGAGCATTTCTAAAAGCAAATGTCTATTTGAAATTTGAATTAATAGTATATTTACAATATATTAATTCATATATACTATGGGTCTACATATATGTGTACAAAATATATGTGTGTACATACCTGGCCTATATAGCATATATGTATGTCTGTATATGCCATTATAATCAATAGTAATTTTTGAATTACTGATACCTTTATTTTTCAAATATACAGGCATTTATTTTTAATTTTTTTTGTTAAATACCACTTGTTTTACTTCTTTTGTTTTAGAATTTCCTTTGGCAATATGAGATGGATTCTAAAATTCAATTTCAGAAAGTAAATTTTCTAAATAATTTTTAATTTTTATTTTATGTGTATGAGTGTATTGCTTGCACATGTGTAAGTGCACTAATGTTGTACAATACCTGCACATGACAGAAGAGAGCATCGGATTCCTTGGAACCAGAATTATAGACATTTGTTAGCCACCATGTGGGTGGTGGGATTTGAACCCAGGACTTCTGCAAGAATAGCCAGTGCTGTTAAACATTAAGCCATCTCTCTAGCCCCAAGAAGTAAATTTTCAAATAATAATGTTAACACTCTTTCAGTCAGAGCTCTAGGCAGAACAGCCATTATCTTTATCCAATTAGCTGAGCCTGATTCAAGAGACCACCATGAGCAGGTCTTTTGACAGACAATAGAAAGGATATTGGACCCTCTCCTGGGAGTTTTTGCTTCTCCCAGCCTTTTTCAAGCACTTCTGACATAAATCCACTGTGGTCTCAGAGGTTATGGGGATGTTAGAGTAAATAAATTGAAGGGGGTTAACTGAAGGAGACTGTCTACATAGCTATGGGGAAGGATCATCTATGCTGAGTGGACTTTCCAGTGTGGCTGCTTTGAAGTCACCCACACTTTGTATACAAGTCCATTGAACTCACTGGTTTGAGTTAGAGAGATGACTCAGAAGTTAAAAGCACATATTGCTCTTGCAGAAGACCTAAATTTGGTTCCCAGCAGCCATGTTGAGCGGCTCACAAATAACTATAACTGCTTCTCCAGGGAATAACCTTGTTATCTGCAGGCAACTGGATTCACAATCACAGACGTGCAGGCATGAACAGACACCAATACACACCATAAAAATAAGATAAACTTAAATTCACTGGTTCCCCAGGTCGAACTTTGGTAGAGTCATACTTTGGTTTGTTGTTGGGGCCTTGTAGATATTGTTTACTTCTCCTCAGGGCATGAGTTCTTTAAAAAAGTCAGATCTAGAAAAGTTTGAACAAAGCACAGGGAATGGAACTACCTAGAAAAATAACATGGATTAAAATTCCATGACTCATTGACATGCATGGATCAATCTTATAGCTCCTTAAAGATATATACATTTATTCTTAAATGTTACAAATTGTGACTTAAGGTACATGTACTACAATTTGACAACTTAATTTTCCTAGTTGTTCAGTAACTCTTATAATGTTGTTTCTGAGTATAAGTTCTACATACAGTATTCTGATTTATACTCTATTAATCCTACCCATTTGTAAGATTCACTTGAAGTGATAAATTATTTTGAACTGGTTTCTAGCAATTGCTACTTCCCTTCCAATGTAAGATATGGCACAACAGTTAGTCTGCTTTTCTCTTGCATCAATACAGAGAAAATAAAGGACAAGCAATATGTTACTTTCTACAAAACCCAAGGAATATATGCTGAAGACTGTGTATTCTACATGGATTAAAGAGGATAAATTGGAAGATATGGAGCCATCATATGCCTGCAGATTAGATAGTCCAATCGTAGCCTAGGAGTGCTGTTAAATCATGGGGCTGTCCCTTAAAGAGATTATGCAAAGAGGCTAGACCTCATTGCCTGAAGAACAGGTCATACCCAATCCCGTTTTCTCTCTGACACAGAGTTAACAAGTTATATGTGCTGTTTATTTGCAAACGCTAATTTATGGTCCTTCCAAGTACTTGGGCCCTTCATGCATTTTCCTTGACACATAGGCTACTTCAGATTAAATTATGCAGTACGGAACTTCCTGCTCCCCCTAAAATAATCAAAGGCAGATAGTGTACTTTCTTTGGGGGGATTTCTCAAAGCCTCTTCCCTAAAATCTACCCTACCCCCATCATCCTGTCCATGACTGTTATTTCCCTTACTCTTACTTTGTAAAGTGACAATCCTCTCTCTGTTTTTAGGTATGCCTTTCTTTTTAAGTTACGGTTGTATTGTTTCTGATATATTGTGCTGCTACTTTTCTGACATTTTCTCACCTCAAAGCTCAGTCATGGTCTTGAGGCCCTTCTCCTAATAAACCTCATTCCCAAAGAGTGATCATGTGTGAGCTCCTTTTCATGAACCCACTTTCTGTACCTGTCCTTTCTCTATATATAACAACTTTCTTCTTGCCACATCCACAAAACTGATATTAAATTAACTTCTGGCTGACCACACACAAAGGTATATGGAGACCGAGTTTTCCACTCAGTTTCAGTTTACCAAACGAGTTCTGTTCCTTACCCTAATTGTATTAGATACTTTGAATTGAACCATCTATAGAGAAGTGACCCTGCATATATGCAGTTTACAGACTGACGTCCTAATTTTGTAGAACTTTTAAGTTTCCCAGTGCTTGTTTTACACTTAATTCTCAGTTTAATCACAATATTTATCATATGGCTCTCAAATCTATGTTTGAAAAGTCTATGTCATAAAAAATTAATGGAGATATTATGGAATTTAAATTATCCTATTTTAGGCAATAATTTTCAAGTGAAAATCATGAATGATATGTGTTATATGAATGTACACCTAAAAATAACTAATGTATGCTATAAATATCAATTTCAAGCAAACAGAAATGCATTTTGTAATTTTAACACTTTTTTTCATGTATATCACTCAGTGAGTTCAGCACTGGTCACTGTAAAAGACAAAGAACAAAGCAAAAGCTCAACTAAGAGCAAAATCAATTTTTGAATGAAGTGATTATAAATGCATTGCTTAGTGTTTTAAATATGCATGCTATAATCTAATTTAGCCCTTATCTCAGCATCAGTTATTAAGCCCATATTACAAAAATAAATCCCAGACTGACTCAAAGAAAAACTAATCCTACATTAACTTTCTTGGTAAGCAAACTATGAATTTGAAATCTTGTTTGATTAAAATGAAACCACATTCTAAATTATTTTATGTGACATTATAATATTGTCTGTTTCTAGGTTTGTAAGTTTGAAAGACATAAGTAAATATTTTTTTCTGTTTCTGTTTGTAAGCTAAACTAATTTGCTCAAGATAAGATTAAACTCTTGACTAAATGAACTATTTCAGTTGTCTTTAATTTAGAAGATTTTTCCCATTAATTCCTAATGTTAATGCAAATTGTAGATTAGTATTAAAAATGACTGAAATTAAAATAGTTTCTCCCACTACTAAAATGGAACTTACTTTGATGGAAAAGACAGATTATTGTGTCAATCAGATAAAGTCAGTTTAGTATGCCAGTTTACTAAGCTTAATGCAAAAAGCAATTCAGCACATTGTGTTGAGCAACTTTCAGGTTAGATTTAATGACCTCACATTTTAAAGAAAGAAAACCTGCATATTTAATGCTCAATTGTGCTGACCTAAGTTTGATCAATTACATCAAAGTGAATATAAATAGCTTTGTAAGCAATGTGTAGTTATCACATTTTGTAGTTATCACTTGCCATTAGTAATTCAGAAATACAAAGCTCTTCCTATTTCATTTATAAAGTGACTAGATTAGATTTAAAAATCAATCTCATTTTAAATTCTTATTTAAAATGAGAAAATAGAATATCTCTACCATTTTGACAAGACTACTATGAAATAACTCACCAAAAATTCCATTAAATGCTCTCTAATACTACAATGGAAAAATGACACAGGGGATGACTTAGTAAGTAGTTTATTAACCTATCAATGTACATTAATTAATAACACAAATTAAAGATCAGTAACTTAGACTTCCAACTGGTACAATTGTCTTTCTTTCACAGAACTATCTCATATTAAAATTTATCAGTCACTGTCTTGCCTTAATTTGATTTTATGCTAAATGTATTTTTTTCACTTTGGACATATATAAATGAAATACCACATTATAGCTCTTCAATTTGAAGGTTTTAGATGAGAGATGATAAAGCTAATGATAGCCCTTCAGTTTATAATAAGTAAATACAGAATGAAAATTCATTTCATCCTCCTAACCTATTGAATGTCATAATTTAGCATCAAATTACACTGTAGATTATTAGCCATTTACCCAAGCTGACTGGTAGTTGCTGTTAATGGTCAGCATAGTGTAATAATATAGTACAGAATTTCATGAACTCAGGAAAATATCAAAATTCAGAATTTTAAGCCAATATTTTACAGAATGCAGACATGGCTTTTGTACACAATTCAGTTAAAAATAGGTAACTAATTTACAATCAATTAGTGATATTAGGTTACTGAGATTAATCTGTGCTGATACAAGCACTGATAATAACATTCTAATTCTCACAAAACACTGTTTTACAATTAGCACTCAATACTTTCATATTTTCTACAACTGTGACTATGAATAAAGATAAGAATAAACTCATGTGCACATATGAGTGAAAATGGTAAAGATATAATTTAGACTATATACCTAGATTATAAGAAAAGTTCATGATACTACTACGTGACAAAAGCTAATTTTCGAAAGCAGTTTTACCAAATACATAACATGTGTGTATGATTTTTACTAGTTTTTAGTAGTTGCTTCATTAATAAGAGCATAAACACAATAATCATGAGTGATTATTAAAACACTGTGTACTATATGACTAGGCTCTGGATACCAGTTCTAGGGGCCAGATAGCTCAGGAAACACAGAACAGGTACCTGCTCAAAGTTATGTAAGTGGTAAGAAGTAAAGCTGGGTTAGAAACTGGGAATTTGACTTCACTTTAAAAGCACTACCTTATAAATGCATCCTGTCATTTAGGGGTGAAAGAAAAACAAAGGACTTACTATTTCCTTAAGAAAGATTTCACTCCATTCACAAAAAATTTATATAATTACTCTTACAAAAGACTTGAAATAATTGAAAGGAGAGAATAACTTTAGTTTACAATAAGTAGATTTACAAAATGATATATTTCTAAATATTAATTCAAATTGTACAGTGAGAAAGGTAAGACCTATCTATACATAAGGCTCAATATGAGAATATTCAGTGTGTGAAATCTCCCTAAAATTAAGTAAATATTAAAAAATGCAATAGCTTTAATTTTTCTGTGGCTTTGGATCACTGAAGAATAAATCAGCTTAGAAATAATTTTGATATTCACCACATACCCTGTTTGTAAATAGGGTGGAAAACAGACAAGAGATGTATAAAAGAGACGCCATCAAATGACATTGGTGATGCAAGAGACAGGGCTACACATTGCTTATAATAAAAACTGAATACACTAAGCACTTACTCATGAAGGGATAGAAATTTTGACCAGAATAATGTTCATGTGATGAAACTAAATCTCATCACTCTCTCAACATAGTAAAGTCTGCCTAGGACTATTGCCAAGCTGATGAACTAAGGCCAGTTATTCTCAAGTTGTTCCTAAATGGAAATGGAGAGGAGCTCTCTAAACCCACTGACAAGGCTAGTATTTACCCTGGTACTGAAGACAAGGACACAAGAAAAAAACATAAAACAATGGGCTGCTACTGCTGACTACTATAATACAGGCGTGCCAAACAAATCACTAGCATATGGAGTCAAATATCACATAAAATTACTCATTAAGCTGTTCATGATGAGACACAACTTTAATTCTGGCACTCAGGAGGCAGAGGCAGGTGGACCTCTGTAAGTTCAAGGCCAGCTTGGTCTACATGAGTTCCAGGCATCTGGGGCTATAGGAAGACCCTGGCTCAAGCCTTTCTCCCCACAAATTAACTCATTAAGATACAATATTTATCCCAAAAATCTGAGGACAGTTTAAATATACTATTTAATAAATATATCACATTAATAGAGAGAAGGATGAATTCATGTGACCGTCTCAATGGATGTAAATGCATCCAACTAATCCAGACTCCTTGATAAAATTCCTGAACAATAGGCTGGTGAGATGGCTCAGCATTTAAGAGCACTAGATGCTCTTGAAGAGGACCTGGATTCAGTTCCCAGAACTGAATGCTGATTAAAATGGAAACACTTCCCCTATGCAATAATTGAAGAATATCCAGACCACCCAAGGAAATTTACAAATTATTTCAATACCTATAAAATTAACAATATTCTTTGTTCTAATTTGTCTTCCATTGCTGTGACAAAACACTCTGACCAATACCAACTTGGGGAGGAAAGGCTTTATTTGTCTTACATTTCCCAGATCACAGTTCATCATTTAGGGAGCTCAAGGTGGGAACTCAGGGCAGGAACATGGAAGCAGGAGATAAAGCACAGGCCATGGAGGAAAGCTATTGCTTGCTCCCCTGGCCCATGTTCCAACTGCTTTTTTATATAATACAAGACCACCTGCCCTGGGGTGGCACAGTGGGCTGAGCCCTCCCACATCACTCAACAATCAAGAAAAATATTCCACAGACATGGCCATAGGTGAGTTCAATGGAGGCAATTCCCCAGTTGAGGGTCCCTTAACCCAGGTGTTTCAAGTTGACACTAACGCTATCCAGCACATTCTTTATAGAATTAAGAATAATCCAAATATTCATGTCAAAGCACTAAACACCCCAAATAGGCAAAGCAATGTTGAACATAAAGAACAAAGCCTAATTTCAAGTAATGCCTCAGTGTCATAGTAATCAAAGCAGAACGACATAAATACAAAAAGCAGTAAGTCACACATCTCCAGCCAACCGATTCTCACCAAGGTTTACAAAATATGCCCTCTGTAAAGAACAATCTCTTCTTGAAATGGTGCTGGAAAGAACACCAAATGTTCACCCTTATGTGTAACCGATTATAAAAAGCAACTGCAGCATATGAAACTACTTGAAAAAACCATAGCGGAAATACTTCAAGACATCTGTGTAAGCAATAATTTTAATGAATTCAAATAAACATAGAATAAAATGTAAAATAGACAAATGGCAAACATCAAATAAAAATCTTCTACACAGAAAACAACTGAGTGTATAGACAGCTAGAGAGAGACATCTGCCAAATATTTGTCCAACACACAAGGTGCAGAAGACAGCAACAACAAATAAATGAGGTGACCAATTAAAATGGGCTTCATCCAGGCATAGTGGCATACACAGGCATGATGGTCCCAGCACTCAGGAGGTAGAGGTAGGTGGGTCTCTGTGAGATTAAGGCTACCCTGGTCTATGTAGTGAGTTCCAGCCTAGCAGAGGCTGCAGGGAGATCCTGTCTCAGCTCACCTCCACCTCTATATTGGTTAAGATGAATAGACATTTCTCAAAAGAAATAGAAATGTCCAACAGATATGTGAAAGGTGTTCAATGTCATAGCAGTGAGGAACATGTCAATCAACAGCTTAATAGGGTCTCATCTCACCTCACCCCAATAAGAATTACTATCTATTATCAAAATAGCAAAGTTTGCAGGGATGCAGGAAAAAGAGCTATCGTAACTTGCTGGCAGGAATTTAAAATAGTGCATCAATGTGGAAAATAGTGTGGAGGGCCCTAAAAAGAGGAAAACTAGATATACCATATGATCCTGTTCTCCCGCTCCTGCTTATATTTCTAAGGAAATTAAACCAGTTTTACCAAAGAGCTAATTGCACTCCCATGCTCACTGAAGCAATATTTATGACTGCTAAAAATACAGAATAGTCCACTGGAGCATTAGTAGCTACAGAAAATGTGGTATTTATATAAAATGAAGTATTAGTAGGCAATGAAGAAGAGTGAAATCATGTCATTTGCAAGATATTGGAGAGAACCAGTGGACATTATATTATGTGAAATAAGCCTGATACAAAAAGACAAAAATGAGCCTTGTCCTCTCTTATATGTAGAAGCTTAAAAGTTTTTGGATGTAAAATATTGAGTACTTAGAAGATTTGAGGGGAGAAGGTGAAACATGATTGGGTAACAGGTACCAAACACAGACAGAAATAAATATTCTGTCCCACACAGCAGGATGGCTGCAGCTTTCAATAACCTATTATATACACATTCTATGAAAATATGAAAGACAAAATTTTCAGCCATGAATAAATGCAATAGGGAAAGGTCAATTAAGCTTATTTATCATTAGTGCATAATGCATGTATTCAAAATCTCAAACTATATATTCCAACAATATATGAAATTTTAATGTAAAATTAAACAAAAAGTTAAATCTTTCAGGTTGTAACTACAGTCAGTATATTGTTTTCTTAAAAATTTTACATTTATTTATTTATTATTTAGTTGGGGGAGGAGGCTGCCTGTCACAGCATGTGTGTGTAAGTTAGAGGCAACTTGCAAGTGTCAACTCCCCCCATCAACTATTTGGGTCCCAAGAACCGAACTCAGGGTATCAGGCTTAGTGGCAAGTCCCTTTATCCTAACTGTTCCATCTCACTTGCCTGGGGTCTGTTATTGATGAATAGCTACTAATATGTTGGTATAGTCCTTTATAGAAATTACCTTTCATTAAAATATTATTTCTAAGTCAGAGAAGTTTGACAGTGTGAAACAAGCTAATGTTTTATAGATAGATGCTTGAGTTCAACTTATTGCTACTGCATTCACTCTCACACTACTTGCCCTAAGCTTTTGATATCTCATCCCCATGAAGCACACCAGGGTTGAAATCTTTAACAGCAGTCAACATTTATATAGTGAAGATCTGTGAGCCCAGAGAAACAGGTAACTCTTGAATTAGGAGTTGTTTAACTCATTCCTATTGTGATAGTGACATGGTTAAAGCATATTTTGACTTAGCTTAAATGTGGCATTATTTTGACATATTTAAGAAAATGAATGGGGGCTGGAGAAATGGCTCAGCTGTTAACAGCACTGGCTGCTCTTCCAGAGGACTTGAGTTTAATTCCCAGCACCTAGAACCACGTGTAATTTCAACCACGTGTAATTTCAGGCAATCTAACACCCTATTCTTGCTCTTGTGGGAAACTACAGTCAAGTGCACATGCATATACTTAAAACACAGATAAGAAACACACTAATACACAAATAAAATTAATCATCAAAAAAGAAAAGTTTGTGGTTTTCATCCTCCTTAGATGCTGACTACAGCTTGCATGCATACTACCAACACAAGACAGATAATTCTAATAAAGAATAAAAGAGTCTACGGCCATACCACCCTGAACGCGCCCGATCTCGTCTGATCTCGGAAGCTAAGCAGGGTCGGGCCTGGTTAGTACTTGGATGGGAGACCGCCTGGGAATACCGGGTGCTGTAGGCTTAAAAAAAAAAAAAAAAAAAGAATAAAAGAAACTTACTCTCTTTCCAGGAGGACCCGGTGGGCCAGCCTCACCAGATGGACCAGGAGGACCCTATAAAAGACATATATAGATATCAATGTGAGAGCATACAGCTTAATAAGTTGAGCACTTTTATGGATCAGAAAAGTTCAAACTATGAACCCAAACTGATCTTTTCTCATTTCCACACATGCATCTTTCCTAAAAAAAAAAATCAATCCATTTAAGATACTTGGATTTCCTCTAGATATCAATAAATAGAGCTAGTAAATTCATATATTAAACTTCACAGCTATAGGATTTCCCTTATGGAAATGTGTCCTTTTAAAATGTAATATAAACCAGCAAACATCCACAATATACATTTATTATACAAACTGTGAAAGCCTTAATCTATTACTTCTAAATTTCTCCTCATATAACATTATCATTTTTGTGCAACTTTATACACAACAGGCTAGTGTGTGAGCCATGAATCTTGCCCATTCAGAAGAATCATCTACTTCAGACTTAAAACATTCAGGGAACAAAGTGTGTTGGGTGCAGCTTTCTTCAGAACCTATTTAATTTAATACTGCCCTTCCCTAAAAAATCTGTGTGGCTAAAACATATCAGTGTCATTCCAAGAAAAAAATTGAAGTCTGTAATATAATATCATTTAGATTTTTAATTAAAATAACCCTTGATTATATATCCTCCTTTTATACTTATTTGTATTTAATTTTTTTTCTGTAGCCCAACTAATACAAGAATTTGATAAGCTATGAGAAACTCATGAGGATATGACTCAACTTTATTATGAACATTTTGCTTATATTTCTTGATTTTCATCAATTATAAACAATGAAGATTTACTTTGAATCAGAATTCAAAATTTCTGACAATTATTATAGAGAAATGCATATACAATGAGATTCACCTATGAAATGATGGTCTCTTTTAATCACTTTTTTTTTTTGTCTTTTTGAGACAGGGTCTCCCTGTAGCCCCAGCTATCCTGGAACCCACTCTGTAGACCAGGCTGGCCTTGAACTCACAAAGATCCGTCTGCCTCTGCCTCCCGAGTGCTAGGATTAAAAGTGTGTGCTACCACACCTGGCTATTCTCGATTACATCTTTTAAAACACATAAGACTATGGAAGATAAGCAGGGATGAGAATTCTTGCTTACCGGTTGCCCGGGATCTCCATCTTCGCCCTTATCACCACCAACACCATCTTGTCCCTGTAAATGATAGTAGAAACTGATCATAAATGTTTCTAACTATATTGCCCTATTATTGTGGTAAAAACTTTTCCATAGACTATCAGTATATTTTTGAAAAAAAAATCATCACCAAATAGATGGTCAAACACAATTATGACACTTTTTATTATTATTATTATTATTTGTCTTTTCGAGATAGGGTCTCCCTGTAGCCCCAGCTGTCCTGGAACTTGCTGTGTAGATCAGGGTGGCCTTGAACTCATAAAGATCCACCTGCCTCTGACTCCCAAGTGCTAGGATTAAAGGCGTGCACCACCACACTGGGCGACACTTTATGTTTTAGAACTATGGTGCTTCTTGTTCTTGCCATAAAATTTTGGCAATTAGTGGCTAGTGACAGTGCTTCCTTTCACCATGAACAGACATAATCCTATTGAGATGGGATTTCCATAATAAATGAGAATAAGAAAAATATCTTGAAATTTAAAATATAGATTATTGTTACTTTGATAATTTGTTTGTTCAGTCCAACAAATTCTAGAAAATTGTTCAAATGAAGAGCAGAGTCCCATAATACAGACACAACAGTCTCCAGTTAGAGCCTGTCATCATGGTTTCTGTTTGTTTCATCTGCTGTTGTAGGAGTCCAGTTAATGAAGTTTTTAAATTATTAGCATGGGCTTAGAGAAGAATGCCACACAAGTCATCCTTTCATTTTTCCATGATACTTACTGCAGGACCGGGTTCCCCAGGAGGACCAGGATCACCAGGAAAACCAACAGGACCCTAGAGAGATGTTTTTAAAGGAAAATAAACAGGTTAAAGTGAAGTTTTATAATGTCATCTTATAGTTTATGGGGTTAAAATCATGGAAAAGTCCAGTTAGATATATTCCCCAGTGAGAACAGAATTTAAAACTGGAATAAACTGAGAATTTTTGTGAATTTATGAAGTGACAAAATGATTTCGGCTTCACCAGAATCTCATATTCCTCATCTTTCCATGAAAGACTCCAAAGTGAATTTGATATAAATGGCACTTTAATGAGGGGAAACTTACCGGGTTCCCCTTGGGACCATCATCACCTGGTGGCCCTTTAGCACCAGGAGGTCCTGCAGCACCAGGCGGCCCAGCCTCTCCTTTCTCTCCTCTTTCTCCTTTGGGACCCTACATAAAATGAGCAAAATAAATAGTCTCATTACAAGCTTTGTTTCAAAGTTTTAACATCAGCATGGTAACAGATGATTGTTTTCATGGTCTGTATTCTGTATTATAAAACCTTGTCTAGTTTTTGAAATGTATTAACAAAATACTAATAGTTCTTACCTCTGCAAGTTTGATAATGGAAAATACCTTCAAACATTTTCCAATGTTTCTGGTGGGAGGTGATACATTCAGTAACATTTTAATTTGTGATATATTAATGTAACTAATATAATTCAGAATTTGTTAATATATCAAGATTTGCTGGTTTATTTCTTGTATAGACAGCTCACCAAACACAATACATATGGTAAATGTGAAAATTTCACTTTTGCATATGTGAGCTTTTAAAACTTATATACAAATTGAAATATGCAGAGGATTGGCAGTTTTAAAACATTATGTATTTGCATTTACAGCCACTTTTAATAGGTTAGAAAGAAAGAATAAAAAAANAATATAATTCAGAATTTGTTAATATATCAAGATTTGCTGGTTTATTTCTTGTATAGACAGCTCACCAAACACAATACATATGGTAAATGTGAAAATTTCACTTTTGCACATGTGAGCTTTTAAAACTTATATACAAATTGAAATATGCAGAGGATTGGCAGTTTTAAAACATTATGTATTTGCATTTACAGCCACTTTTAATAGGTTAGAAAGAAAGAATAAAAAAAATCCAAATATATTTAGGAGATAAGGTCAATGTTTAAAAATCCCTAAATAATTAAGAGCCAATAATGGCACTGGATAGTACTTACACCTGTGCCAGCTTCACCAGGAGGTCCTGGGTTCCCTGCTTCTCCAGGTTCACCCTATGAAGAAAAATAACAATGGAGGATTAGCACACAAAAATGATATCTTCTATATCTGTAATGATGTCTTCACTTTGGGTACATCTTTTCCAGGAATCACAGTTTTAACTTTTGAAGGTTAGTCATATGCTTTGAGATCGCTTAAAACTATGCATTCAATCTGTTTTACTTCTGTACTCTCAAGTTGTTTAAATTTAATTACCATTTAGAAAGACAATGTAATTAATTGTACTATGTTTGTACTCCCAATGTAATTCACTCTTATAATCTTCACTGACCACATGGCTTTAATCTTGTACCACACTATACTACTGTGATTTTGTTCTCTTCTGACTCAGAACAATGTATGCATACACGAGGCATGGTAATTAGACCGGGGATTATCTGTGAAAGCAGCAATAATGTTGAAACAACATATCCCATACACATATTTCAAACAGCATGTGGGCATGTGTTAATGACATTAGTTTGTGGTTTTGTGTGTTGTTCTGGGTGAGTAGGTTCAGAAAAATAGTGTATTCCCTTGTAAATCTTGCTTACAGATTTTTGGAGAAAAAGTTCCTTATTCCTTCCCCATATCCTAACTTTTTAATAAATTTAAGAGTAGACCTTTCTTCTTGAGGAAAGAATAGTTGTGGGAGAAGTCATAACTCTTTAGGACAGACCAGACTTCCTCTTCATTAAATGACTCCAAAATAGTCTTTCTTTGATGTGCACTGCCATAAGGGCCCCTATATATTAGGGTAGCCCCCAAATTAACATGTTGTTTAAAAAGCATCCAAAATTTTAGTAAGATGAAGGATTTTTTTTTATTCCTGACCTAAATACTGCCAGCTGAGGAGACAGAATAAGAAAGTATACAAATATGATTTTGACAGATTAATAGTCAGCAGCACATCAACCTTTGTTACTAGTAAGCCATAGAAGATTTCTACATGTTTCCCCAAAGTTGAGTTTTGTGTGTCATCAAAGTTCACTCTGCAATCAAGACCACTGATAAAAAAATTTACCTTTTTTTTATTAAACTCTAAACTTGATTTAAAATATGGACATATAGTTTAGTACTAAATCGACAATCTTTTGAATGTATTTGTCAGATATCTGAAGCAGTTGGAAATCAGGGTATAATATGGTATGCACTTAGATAATTAAAATTCCTCTAATTGAGTACATGTATCTTAATTTGGTAGGTTTTATGATCTCATTTAAAACAGACCATTAATTTTCAGATGAATAGAAAATCTCCTAGAAAATAGTGATCCATATTTAAGTGAGGCAGCCACTTAAATATTAGGGTATCAAATTTACAACATTTATATGCTCTTATTAGAGAAATTTCCCAAGTGTTAGTCATAAACTTGGAAAGTCTATTGATAATATCACATCCTTAGAAATGCATGACAACACATCACCTTAGTCCACTGATTATTTGATTGAAGGTATAGTGTACACACATGTGCCAGGTTTCTACTCAATGTACACTCTGTTCACAAATCAATGATCTTAGACATTCTGAAGTAGATTGTTAATTTTGAATGTATCTTCAATAGTCCTAGCACTAGCTAGTATTGTGAAGTTTATTTGAAAGTTTCCTTATTAATATAAACATGATTCCTGCAAAGAGACTATTTTTGTACATAATTTCTTAGTCTTTTGAAATACATGTGTTTTAAATTCTTATTTATATAATGGTGGATGATATCAAATACTCTCCAAGGATCTATTCCATGGTAGGAATATGTGTAACCTTTGTCCAAAAGACCAAAAAAAGGGGCAAATGTTTCCAATATTTTGGATATTACCAGTAAAATATTTCATCTACATTATTTATGAAGAAAAACTCATTCATCAATATTAGTATGATGGGATGATATATTAGTAATGTTTTCAATAAGCTATTATTCACATATTTGAAATGTAAAAAGTAGTTTTTTACTCAAATAAATTATAAAATTTCTATACTAAATATTTTATACAGGGAATATATGTAATATTGATTTAGAAATACAGGAAATTAATTGAGCACAAAATGTTTTCTTATATAGCATATGAGCCCTATCAAGGAAATTTGGAACTAGAAGGAAAGGTTGTATTTTTTTTCCACGCATACTCATTTTGGTTTGCTCTTCCATTTCCATCCTTATCAAAAACAAAGTTACAGACTCTCTGAAAAGATTTTTTTCATGTTTCTAAAGTATAGAAAATTAGATGTGGTCAAGAGATCATTGTTAAGATTTAAGGATGAAGATTATTACTACTGAATTTTTTTTTTTTTTTTTTGGTCTTTTTTGAGACAGGGTCTCCCTGCAGCTCCAGCTGCCCTGGAACTCTCTATGTAGACCAGGCTGGACTTGAATTCACAGGGATCTGCCTGCCTTTACCTCCTGAGTACTGGGAGTAAAGGTGTGTGCTACCACACCTGGCCTATGGGGTCTTTTTACATAATTTGTTTATTTTTACTTTTTGTGTACACATGTATTGCCTGCATGCGTGTTAGTGCACCAGTGTCATGATATGCACACAGAGGACATAAGAGGGGATCTGATCACGTAGAACTCCAATTATGGATGGTTGTTGCCATGTGGGTGATGGGATTTGAACCTTGATCTTCTGCAAGAACAGCCAGTGGTCTTAACCACTGAGCCATTGCTCCAGCCCTAGAACAAATTCTTTTTAAAAGCAATACATTGACATCCACTTACTTCTGGAAATTAAAAACTATCTTTATACTAGAGCCAAATACATATGATACAAATCATAATTAATGAAAACAGAATTAATATTTTCTACAAATGTTTCAAAGGTTTCTATTCGAATCCTTTGAAAGTGGTTTTGTCAAAATTGTGAATAAATAAAAATGCAACAGGAATGCATTATATACATTAATTCCCTTTGTAGAGTACAAATAAGATCACATAATACTTACTCTAAAGAATTATGATGATTTATCATCCAATGATGATAAACCACTGGCATGTGAAGAAATAAGAGTGGGAAGTTATTCCTTATACAGATTATTTTATACTACTGTTCAGGGAGAGCTTCCTTCAGAAGCAACAGTAAATTGTTCTGTATGACTGGAGCCATCAACAAGTAATAAACAATAAGGGAATGTTTTGTTTATTTGTTGTGAGCAAACTGTTGAAGGCACTTAGAGTAAATGCATAACATATAAGGAAGAGGTTGATATATTTACTCCAAACCCATGATAGCTAATGAATTTTAGCTTCTGTTTTTCATTGTGACTGAGAATAAACTTCCAAACTAGAAACTGAAATTAAATCAGACAGAACCAATTCTGATATCAGAAGTGTACAATCTATAGCAAATTATATTAAGATTAGGCTTTTTAAATCATTTTTTTCATTTACATAGAAATTGTTTAAAAAGCAAAATAAAAAGTATGCATTTGATCAAGCAGGAAATTTCAATTTAGGTACCATTGAAATTTAAAAGTAAACCTTGGCATAAAGGTCAGTGGCAGAGTATTTGTCAAGCATGTACAAAGCTGAGGTTCATTCCTAAGTTCAAAAGTAAACTAAAAAGTAAGTAAATACCTAGGTTAAAATTAATTAAAATGTCAAATTCAAATAATCAGGCCGATTGAGTAACATTATAGGACTCAGATGGCAACTTGTTACAAAGTGACTCTCATACTAAATGAAAGCAGTGTGGGATCCCCCAGAGTCCAAATATGTGGCCTTGGTGTCTATCTTAAAGAACTTCATGAAAACAAAGGAAACACTATTTACTTGACATTCAAAATATTTAGGAAACAAGTAAAGTACACTGATACAGCTAATAAATCACCAGATTACTTGCACCAACTACTTAGGCAGCATTAGAGGCCAAAGGACAATTACAAAGAAAGAAGGAAGAGGGTTAAGTCCTGTGTGGATTGTTAACAAAACAGTCTCACCACCAGTACTGTGTTATGTTCTGTATGTGAAGACAGCTCAACACAATGGAAAAATTTCCCCAGAAAGACACATACACACACATACACACACACACACATACACACATGTGCGCACGTGTGTGTGTGTGTGTATGTATGTATGTTTTATTTTGTGTATGTATGCTTTATTTTATTTTTTGATTTATTTTATGTATATGTCTGTTTTGCCTGCATTATTTAAAAACTTCAATATCAATGAAGAATAATATAAAACTCTAATCTTAATATAATTTGCTATACATTTCTGATAACAGAATTGGTTCTGGCCGATTTCATTTGTTTTCTTCCTGTTGTTTTTGTTTGTTTGTTTTTTGAGTCAGGGTCTCCCTGAAGTTCCACTTCTCCTGTAAATTGCTATGTAGACCAGGATGGTCATGCTATCACAGAGATTTGTCTGTCTCAGCTTCCTAAAGAATGGGATTAAAGGCCTGCATAATATTTTATAATATAAACTTTAATTCTTTGTTTCTTCAAAATTGATAAATAATTTTTTAAAGGAAATAAATATCAAAGAAAATTCTCCTGCAAATTTTATTAAGATGTGAACATGAATTTAAATCAAAGAATCATTTTGACATTTTCATAAAAGGAAAACCAGATTTTTAAAATGAAATAATATTTCAAGGAAAAGAGCTGTCCTGAGCTGAGATGTTATGGCAGAAGCTAGTTGATTGAAAACAGCCAAAGACAGATCATAGTATTAGTAGTGAAGATGGTGACAAGAATCCATGATTATTTTATCATAGGAAAGTTTCCTTTGCTCTCTGAGCAGGTTGCAGAAAACACTCTTCTATTTTCACTACCAACTATCACTAGTGCATAACAGTGCATTCTGGTCAGACATTCAGAGGTGGAGGTGGATCCTGACTCCAGCACTTAGTCAAAAACAACCTTTGCAAAATCACCATAGTTCAATAAGCTTTGGATTTCCTTTTTTTTTTTGCAAAAGCAGATGATGATGATAGCAACATCAGGGAATGTGGCACAGAAGACAGGAAATACCCATGTGCCACGCTAGGCTCTACAGTCAGTAGTATAAAGCTTGCCACCCCAGTGTTCAATTTCTACTTCTGTAAGTTCTAAAACAGATGATGGGAGTCATATCACTATATGTTCAATGTCTAGAAGCATACTCAATTGGCGGCACCTAAAGCATGTCCACTATTATTAAGAATCCTTTCATGCTGGCCATTCCAACTACATGCCACTACTTTACCTTTTCTCCAACACCGCCAACTGAACCAACAGATCCTGGGGGTCCTTGAGGTCCCTGCAATGTAGACAAAGAAATAGTTATCCACTGAGTTCATAAACATGTATCTAATGTTTGTCCAAGAGAGAGAAAAATGTGCTAGAATATTGAATAAAATGAGGGATAGGACAAAGAATATGGCTCTTTTGAGTTTTCAAATTTACTGACAAAATAAAATATTATGTCTGCTTTCTAATTCACCTGAATTTTGGACATTAGGAAAGAAGACTTTCCAACTTTTATCATGCACATGATACTTGGAACATAATTTCAGTCCTCTGCCCATAGAAAAACTCGGGAAGTTTTATTACATGATTTTATAGTGGATTAAATTTATGACTCCATTTAAGAATGGCATAATCCATGTGAAAAACAAGCTCCTATAAACTGTTAAACTTTAAATTTCTTCTGGAGAATGAAAGCTCAAATCACTTTATTTCACCTTCTACTGATCTCATTTTCAATTATGGCTTGATAAATTAAACACAGGCAGGGAAGAGGAATAAAGCCTACCCAAAGAATGTGGAACACAGACTGTTTCATTGCTAAAAACTCAGAAGATCACAATCCTAAAAACCTATAGGAGACAGTAACATAAATACAGCATTACATTTCTAAATCCTATGACATTCTAGTGGAATACTTTTTAGAGGTATGACTTCTTTATACAACTGAGAAGAAACATTTTCCCCTCAGTGGCAATGGGTACCACCTGCACATATTGCTCTAAGTTCTTTATATACTGGAAATGCACAAGCCAAATATCTTAGATAAAATCCTGCATGTAGATGCATGCATAACAGAGTTTAGAAAACCCATCTAGACTAGTAAATGAAAAGCCAATTAAAAATCTCTCATATCATTGCCAGAGCAACCTCAAACTGAAATAATTAAACTATTATACTGAATACCTGTCCTATCCCAGGTATAGTTTAAGTAAACTGTTCTTAATGAACTAGTTTTACAGATATTTCAATAAATACATTTTGAATATATATTAGTGGTGACTCATTCATGAAAACAGCTTTCTGTCCTTGGGTAATGAAGAGGAGCCAGTAGATAGTCATTGAGTTTCCATTTACTTCTGCACTTGAATAATGGTCTGATCATCTCCATTTATCTTGGAAAACATCTGCCCTGAAATAATACTAACAATGAATTCTTCTGAATAATGAGTATATACTTCACAGTTCTTACATCAGCTCCATTGGGGCCTTGAGGACCTCTTGGGCCAGGAGGACCCGGTGGACCCTATAAAAGATAAATAATAAAGTTTACATGGATCACGCATGGAATGCATTTTTAACTTTTTTCCTTTTTAAGAAAACTAAAGACTTATGCCTGTGAAACCACAGTCAGTGAGGTCTGTCAGGTTTATCAACACACTCAGTGGAGACAATGTCATGGCAGAAAATGACTGCTTATTCAGTGATAGTAAATTAGCACTTCAGGAAAAAATGACTACAAAAACAACCAAGAAAGCCTTCTGCTGGTATAATGATATAAAAATATAGAGAGTGATGCTTTATGGAAGAAAATATTAAAGCATAAAAAGAACATGAAATTGGAGAAAATAGTACTTTGCTAGTTTTGGATTCAGGAATTAATAAAATACTTCACTTTTATTTGAGTGTACGTGTTTGTGAATTCTTATATTTGATATTCCGTAAATGGCAATAAATGCTGAATTGCATCCCTGAAATGAAGTTTCTATTTCCTATATGCATATTAAAATTATCTCAGGGTACTTTTTATAAAACGGTTGGCCCCAAAACTTTACTTTTAGCTCACTATGAAAAAAAATTAACATAAGATGAAATAAAATAAAATATATAAAATTGTCAATAGTGAACATCAGGACATTAGTAATTTTATATGTCACTACCACCACACATATTATCAAAGAGAATATATTACTGTCTCATGGGACCGTAGCACAGAATCAAGAAAATGGCTTGCTGTGCTTCTCCTGCTGCTTTGGAGTAATACTGAGCTATTAATACCAGAAAAGTTTAATATCCATTCTTTGCCAGTAGTTTTGTTAAAGGAGAGAATGGTTTAAAAGAGTATGATAAATCTGAGTGTTTTCCTTAAACAGAATGAAGTGGAACTTGTAATTTAAAAATATTAAAATACACATTTGAAAGAAAAAATGGGGAAATGAAGGATTTTTTTTAAGAAATGTATTTGCCAGGCATGGTGGCACATGCCTTTAATCCCAGCACTCGGGAGGCAGAGGCAAGCAGATCTCTGTGAGTTCAAGGCCAGGCTGGTCTACATAGGCCAGCTGAGATTAAAGGGAGATCCTGTCTCAAATAGACCAAAAAAAAAAAAAAAAAAATGCATTCAGTGCCGGGGCGTGGTGGTGCACGCCTTTAAAAATCCGAGCGACTTGGGAGGCGAGGCAGGCGGATCTTGTGAGTTTTCAAGGCCAGCCTGGTACTAACAGAGTGAGTTCCCAGGCAGCTGGGGGCTTACAAGGGAACCCTGCCCTCAAAAAGAACAAAAAAAAAAAAAAAAAGAGTATTCAGCATGCACAAGCTCAAAAAGAAAAAAAGCTCAGCATAGTCATGAGGAAGTGTGTAAGAATTCCAACTCCACCTAAGGAAATATTAATAATATATATTATATATATACAATATATATATTAATATATATATGCATATATAATAATAATATATAGATAAAATAGAGCACATTAAATTCTGAGGGGGCCATAAGGAAAGTTGAGAAAGGGAAGATAGCTAAATACCATCAAATTTTTATTGTATGTAAATCACTGAAAAAGTCAATAAAAGAGGAAAAATTCCCAATATGTATTCACCAAATATAATCTAATTTGGGAAATCATTTTACCTGAAATACTAATTAGTAAAAAAAAATACCTGTATTTGAAATTTTATGTTGAAATCATAGAGTAAAAAGTCTTAATTAAAAATTGCAAAAGTGTTGCCAGTGCCACAAAACTCTAATTCATAAATTCTTCATTAAATTTTTAAGTTGTTTCAAAGTTTAGGACAATTTTTATTCACTCCCCATATTTACTCATTATGGAAATGGTATTTGAATGTTATATTTTCTTTTCTTTACCTACATATGAAGGCACAAAGTAAAGCCTCACAGTGTGTCAGTTTATTATACACACCTAATAACAGAGTGATTAAAAAAATTGGAATCACTTCATGCCATACATGCATAAAATAACATTGTTCTGAAATGAGAAAAAGAAAACATAAAAGTATTTGAAATATTATCAATATTTAATTTCATAGATGTAGCAGGAAAAGGGGAAGCTTTAAGAGGAAAGTAGCATAATTTTAGGATGATTTTGTCCATATAAATAAATAACAATGAAGACATGACTAGAATGAATATGAGCAGTGTCATGGAGTTATTGAAAATACTCACCATAGGACCAACATCTCCATTTTCACCTTTTTCACCTGGTGGGCCGGGAAGACCCTAAGAAAATATAATTAAAAAGGAAAAATCACCCATGAATTTAAAATAATGTGTGAGTAAAGCACTTGCCACATAAGCACAAGGACCCAAGTGTGGATCCCCAGAACCTGTGTGAAACTACACACAGTAGCACATGTATGTAATCCCAGTGTGCCAGTAGAGAGACAGAAGAGAGATAGGATCATCCTCTGTAGCTAGTGGGCCTAGCTGGTCTTGAATATGCAGCACCAAATAGAGTCTCCACCTCAAAGGATAGGAAGGCAGGACCAACACCTTAGGTTGTCTTGGGACCTGCACTCAGGAAGCACAATATATACTTTCCCTCTCACAAATGAACATTATCTCACACTAAGACAAAAGAGGAGATACATTTGCTTAATTTATAAAATATAAAACCAGTAAGTAAATTATAATTTAAATAAGCATATGGAAATTAACACTCTGAAACAAATGGATAGTAAAACTTACATACAACTATTTCTTACCTGTTATAGTAAATAACTACATTTGCAAATGAAATTCATACTTTGCATGTTAACTTGTTTTATTTTTCCCACTATATATATGTAGTGATATAATTTGAACTCAGAACTATGTACAGCTATTTCATTTATCTCTTTTTTTTATTTGCAGTAGTAGTGGATTAAACAAAGCCTTCTATCTCAGTAAAATACATGTTGAATGAAGGATGAGTTCATGTAAATTAAGAATACAAATTAGGACAATACACTGCCCTTGTACATATTTCTCATATAATCTCAAACTATTTTAGAATGTCCTGACAGGTAATATTTTGATAGATAACTGTTTGGAAAAACTATCTAAAATAAATATTCTAGTATATTTTTCATTTTTTTAAATGTTTTCTTTATTTTTACTTTATGTATATGAGTGTCATGCCTGCATGTGTGTAAATCCACACATTGAATTTTAAACTGTTAATGTATTTATATTCCTGAGTCTTCACAAGGCGATGAAATCAGTTATATTTCTTATATGTCTTTTGTCATCCCTAATCCATTTACCTGTTTCCAATTGAGCTGTGATGGGCTTAGAAACTTAGTGTAGTGCAAACTCAGGCAAAGCCAGAGCAGTTTGCACTGGAAATTCACCTCCCAATGTCTTCATGAGAAATTTATCTGATTTCCCCATGAAAAACTAATTAAATTTCTTATTTTTCTATTATTTTAAATTTATTTCCTTTTATTCTTATTTTAAGTACAGGATTGTTTTTGCTTGTATGTTCATAAGTACACCTTCGCTTGCAGTGTTCACAGAGGCCAGAAGAGGAGGTTGGATCACCTGAAACTGGAATTATGAATGGCTGTTAGCTGTCATGTGGGTGCTGGGAACTGAACCACATCCTCTGCAAGAAGAGCCAGTGCTTTTAACTACTGAGCTATCTCTCCAGCCCCACATTTCCTCGTTTTTTGGGGGGTCATATTAATACTTTTATCATATGGAAATTATATATTTAAGAAACATAATTTTCTTTCTTCATAGAGTTAAATCACAATCTTCTTTTCTTTTTGAGACAGGTTCTGAGAACTGAGAGATAAGTTCCAGCGGGTCTAGAACTCTGTAGACTGTGCTGGCTTTGATCTCATAGAGATTCTCCTGTCTTTGTCTTAGGTTTATGGCCTGGACAACCATCCCCAGGTACATGTTGACTTTTCAATTATTTGCAGTGGTAGTGGATTAAACAAAGCCTTCTATCTCAGTAAAATACATGTTGAATGAAGGATGAGTTCATGTAAATTAAGAATACAAATTAGGATGGGCGCTGTGGTGCACGCCTTTAATCCTAGGCACTTGGGAGGCAGAGGCAGGCAGATCTTTGTGAGTTCAAGGCCAGCCTGGTCTACATAGTCAGTTCCAGGACAGCTGGAGCTACAGTGAGACCCTGTCTCAAAAAGACCAAAAAAAAAAAAAAAAGCAAATTAATAGAGAGAGCTATACTCAATAATAATGTATCATTTGACACTCAGTAAGATATCTATAAACTCTCAATTATTATAAACATTTAGTCTCTGAAAAATAGTATGGTATGTTTGATTATATAATATGATACTATTAATATGAAATTAATATTCTAGTCTAAAACTATATAAAAATAACATTAAAACAAGTGAGTATATAGGTGCAGCATGGACAGTCTTCTGAAAAAAAGTCTAAGCTTGGACATCAAATACCTTCCCACTTGCCTACCCGGGATTATAAACTTGACTATTGGCCTTCTGAGGGAAGCTAAGGGAGTCAGCTACCCTTCCAACCAACCAGACACCCTTGGCTGTATAAGGGGGAGGAGCTAAGGGTATACCATGAGATGGGTCTCATGGAAGAGAGCTTCCTGTAAGCAGCCCCTTCTCCTATTTATTCTGTAAGCAAGCCCAACTAAATGTGTTAGAATTTTCCAAACTGTGGTGTGTGGAGTTTGTTCCTATTTTGCCTTTGGGACCATGGGAGGTGGAGGCAATATATAGTGCTTGGTTCACTGGACAAGATATGATTATATTTATCAGAGATTTAAAGTAAAACTTGATTGAACAAGAACCTCAAGATTGGTATGGAGTTTTAGTGGCTGTGCTGAATCCTTTAATGGGCAGGGTCTTTAAAAAGTAGGAGAGGCTTTGTCAGATCTAAGAGACTTAGACCAGCATGTAAAGTATGTCTGTAAAAGAGTAAAACAACCTAAAGCTGATATAAAAATGACAAAGAAGAAAAAGAAATCTGCTTGGTTTGCTCAAGGCTAATGTGTCAAGCTTTGTGTCAAACCCAAGTTCCTAGAGCAAAAACTGATAAAAAGTCAAATTCTGTGCTAAAGAATCCCTGGAAGGCTTTAAAGCCTGAGGAACTGTTCACAAAAGGTATACAAAAGATAAAAAAACTCTTCTAGGGTGGATAATGGCCCTAACTCCCCATCCCATGAATAAATAGGATACCTTTATCTCCTGAGAAAATTCATGGTAGGGGTGGAGGCAGTTTGTCTAGATGGGCCATCCCTCAGAATCCAGATGGGGTTAATGGAAAGATAACAGGTGTGGCTACAGGCAGGGGTCAGACCCAATGCCTGTCTGATCCAGGGAACCAAGAAGTACAGCAGAATCAAAAGGACCTATTCCTCCTTGGTACTGTGCAGAGGTAGGCAGCTGGAGACACCCTCAGTGAATTTATCAAGGATAAAGAATTCAGGGAGGCTCCCTGTAAAAATCCCAGATACCAAATAGCTCCAAGAAAATGACTACAGATAATGAGGAATCAAGTAATTCATGCCTCTTATCCATGCTATTGTACCCAACATGGATCTGTTGGTAAAACAATTGATATAAATAGATAAACTTTTCCTAGGCTGTGTTAGACCTTTTAATATTTGACTTAATATATAATGTTAATGTCTGCATGTTTTACAGATGTGAGAGCATTTGGAGAGGTATCAAGTACACGATGAAACAAAGATGAAAATTAAATTCACAAAGCATATAAAGATGAAATGTAAGAATCCTATGAGCTTTATGGTTAGGTAAGGCACAATTGATACCCACAAGGATGGTTGAGAAACATCTATAATGACCTGGGCCTGTAGATGTGAAATAACGAAGTGGTATCTTATAACAACAACAAAAAAAATAGAGACTTCCCAAAATTATATAATTGTTAAAACTCCCAGTACCATGGGTGGCTTTCTTCTGGGTGGCTTTCTTCCCTATGAGCTGTGGGCCAGGGAGATCTGGGAGGCCCCCAAAAGAATAAAAGCCATTGCCATTAATGTTGGTTATATACTGGAATCAGATGATAAATCCCTATTACTGAAGACATAGCATGGTGCGAGCATGGGAAAGAGTGATCCAGCTGGGACCAAGCTGAAAACTCCCTGCCACTGGACAGCTGGCCTTCTTAGTGCCAGAGGGTACTACTCAGATCACTAAGGAATCGTGGTCCCAAAGTTCTGCGTGATGATGGACTCTGTGTACTGCACTATCACATGCCAAGGAAGATGTTCCTGCTGGTGCAATAGTGGCTCATCTAGTATATGAACCACAAGAAAACTTCCAGTTGGATTTAAGGACCCTTCCTAGGAGAGAAACACAACTGATACTGTAATCCAGGTCAACCCCCAGTAGCAGAGGAAGGCCCCATGGGGGAAGCCATTACAATTGTTTCATTAGATGACTATGATACATCTGTTACAGTACCTCCAAGCATTTTTGTTTGTGAGCTTAAGTTGGGTTATTATAGCAGTAAGTGTTTGTGTTCATTTGTATTTGTATTTTGTTAGTATAAGAGATACCTCTGAATTGGGCCAATAGTCCACTGAAAACAGATGACGAAAAGACCTCAAATTTTGATGTCTCAGCACATTGGGAGAAACTGTCCTGCCTTCTTCACCCCCTCCAAAGCTCAAAGATTCTTGTGGAAGAGGATGGTGGAAAGAATGTAAGAGTCAGAGGAAGGGGTGGAGTGTATGTGGACAGTACTCCAAAAGAAAGTCTTGGACATCAAATGCCTTCCTATGCTTAGAGGTACCTGCCTAACCAGGATTACAAACTTGACTGATGGAATTAGAAAAGGAGGAGCTAGGGGAGTCAACGACTCCTCCTAACAAGCCAGTCAGCCTTGGGTGGGTATATAAACAGAGAAGGCCATTAGATGGCTCTCCTCTGTCCTCAGGATCTTGGGCACAGTTTTCAGGGTACATGTTGGGAAGGGGACTTTCCTGTATGGCCAGGAAGGAGGGGGACTGCTGACCTTCCTGAAAGTAACTCCTCACCCATTCACTCTGTAATTAGGCCCAATTACACTTGTTAGAATTTATCAAATTGCAGTTTGGGGAATCTGTGCCTTGCTTTGCCTTTGGGACCATGGGAAGAGGAGGAAGGACCCTGCATATTCCCTACATAGAAGAAATTTTAGCAAAAACAATGCATAAATTTAAGTGTGTAATATGTACATAAAATAAGTGTGGTAATTATTGTGCAGAAATAATAAAAGTGGTAATTAGTTTTAATATTGTGGGATTATGAGAATTTTCAGTTTTTAACAATTTTAATTTTATAATCATTTTTAGGCATCACAAAGTGTATATATATATATAGTTTATTTTTATTTTTTTAATTTTTATTTATTTTTTTATATGTGTGAATGTACTGTCTGCATGTAGGTTTGTGCACCCGTGTTGTGCAATGCCACGGAGGTCAGAAGAGGGCATCAGATTCCCCTGGAACTGGAGTTAAAATGGTTCTCAGCCGCCATGTGGGTGCTGGGGTTTGAACCTGGGTCCTCTACAAGAGCAGTCGGTGCTCTTAACCACTAGGCCATCTCTCCAGCCCCTATTTTTGTTTTTAATATAGAATTTCATATGATGTACAATAAGAAGCAAAATCATGAGCCATGCTTATGGTGAAATATTAATGAAATTACTGACATTGGTGCTTCAATGTAAATATTGTAAATTATTTGTTCAATGTACAAATTACAGTAATTCTATAGTCCACATTAACATAATGTATATAAGTGGAAAAGGGCTGCAATGGGGGTCAAAGGCACTATGTGTGTGTGTGTGTGTGTGTGTGTGTGTGTGTATGTATTTGCATGCACGTGAAAGCATGTGATATGTAAAATGGATCCCATGTTTCTTCTGAAAGATTTTATAATTTTAAGTAGACTGATCAGGAAGGACTGACCATATTGAGTATAGAGGTTTTTACTCTACCTACTTTTGCCAGATGGAGATCAATAAAGGTTTAGATTTTAAGGGCCTTAACTTAAGAGATTCTCTTCTGAATTCCATGGGGATTGCATGACCTGGGTACATTTATCTACATGGAGGCAATATACTTATATACATACATACATTATAAATAATAAAATAATTTAAATAAAAATTTATAGAAATTAACAATTAAAATTTTAAATTAATTATCTAGGGATCAAGGTCCTTTTAGTATTGAATGTGTACCAAGCTGAATGATATACCAATTTTGTGACATAGTTTTGTTTTATACATATTGCAAGTATGGTTTTACACTGTTATAATTTCATTAATGCATATTTTCATTTCGATCAGTTCAACAGTCTCTCAAAAGAAAAAAATATTTTATGGTATATTTGACCCTAGTTGGAGCTAAGTCAGTATATTCTTATTAAAATTAATACAGATAAAATGAATAAAATCCTCTTCTTAGAAGGAACTAATCACAATGCTGCTCCATTCTTGATCAGTTTTCACATGTTCTAACTTTCCCCAAGGGAGTAATTCATATATGAGGAGTTGATCTTTTTTTATAGCCTTTAATCTAAAATAATTTGTCTCTTATATGATGCATAAGAAATGAATTCAGCCCATGAAGTTTCATTTGCCATATTTCTATACTTATATGTAAATATTTATTATGGATCATATATATGTATACAGCAAGTCACAAGTTGTTTGAATTAAATGTTAGATTTCTATTATTTATGTCTAACAAATTGCTAGTATCTATTCATCTATGAAGCCTCAAGCAATGCAGATTTAATTCTGAACATTTTGATTATATTAGCATCTTTTAAAATTTGATTTAAAACAATAGCTATAGAAAACTACAGTATGGATTATAAATTGAAAATCAAATTATTTCTTAATATTCTCATCAAAGAATCCATTTCCTACCTTGTAGAAATAATGAAACATTTTATTGTCTATTCTCTAAATATAAACTATAAGGCAATGTCATTAACCATAAGAACTATGGTCCAAAGTTCAGCTCCATAGCAACCAGAAAAATCAGTTAGATAAGAAAAGAAGAAATTAAATGGTGACATACTCATTGAAAATTACATTTTAATTTTTACTTACTATTTTAAAATCTGTGTTTCTCACAGATGTTGATAAATATACTCATGATTACCTATTTATAGTTACCTAACAACTTTAAAAGAGTGCAACAAAACGAACACAGAAGTAATGATTTTGTACTTTATAAGTATAAACCCCATTTGGGCATTAAAATAAGAAGAAATTAGAATCTCATATTCACTAGTAAATATACATTCAATATTTTAATATTATTTTCACTGTGATTTTTATTGTGCATTACAATTTAATTTGTGTGATTATATATGCCAGAAAGGCTTAATATAAAAACACAATACTTCTGTGATTTTATTTGTAAGAATAAAAAAGAAATTACGCAAATGTACATATTATGCTTGCATATACTTTTCTACACTTACACAAAGTTTGAGGCACAGTGATTTAGATTTCCTACCATTTGTAAAATCACTAATGTGAAAATTAATATCCACATGACACAAATGTCATTTAAAATCAAGCTTTATATTCTCTCAAAAATGTAGGTAGGTATAGAACAAGCAAGTGGAAAAAGAAAACCAGATGCTTCCTACTTTTGTACAAATCCTTAATCATCTAGTGAAAACAGAGACACAACCCAGAAAGCGCAATAGCCAAATAGAATGTTTTGCATGAGGAATTGTAAGTATATCGGAATAAAAATTTTGTGTCCTGTGGTGTTTTAGAATTTAGTATTTGCTTTGCCAAATATACTTCATAAAATATATACTCATAATTTAAAACTATTTACTGGATTATTTATTTTTTCCCATTACTATTTTGCACTTGCTGCTGGCAGTTTGCTAATTAAAATTCTACTTTAAATATTGTTAGTGTTTTAAAGTACTAATTCCTCCAGAGCAAACTTTTCAAATAGCAAAGAGCTGGAAGCAACCTAAGTGTCCCTCAACTGATGAGTGGATAATGAAAATGTGGTACATTTACAGGATGTGGTAAATGAAGATGATATCATGAAATGTGCAGGTAAACGAATGGCACTAGAAGCTGTTATGCTAAGTGAAGTAACACAGTCTCAGAAAACAAACAATGTATGTTGTCCCTCATTTGTGGATCCTAGCACCACATCCTTGTACCTAAATCAAGATGGGTAATTTGTTAATAAAAATAATACCACATTGACTGGTAATGCTATAGACATAACTTGAAGTTTGCCACTAGTTTCCTCAGTTCTAACATTTATGAAAAAGAATAATTATCTTTTTAAAATATATATTAAAACATTAATCATCTTGCTATGCAACTTAGGAATGTAAAGTTATATTTCTTTTTATCTGCATGTAAGTTTACTGTTAAACTATGAATCCCTAAATTTTTTCTGGAATTAAAAAAAATGAGCTTCTTTAAACTCTAAGGCATATAAGATTTTATTTCATTTTTAAAAATAAAATAGAAATATAGAAGGTATAATATCTGAACTGGAAGAAATGAATCAGGCAGGTACATGTTCAGAAATTCTTAAATGAATGTTTCATTGATTCTTAATAAAAATTATGTAGATATATATAATTTAAGATGGGCACAATTATAGCATTAAGATTAATACTGTGCCCTTATTTGTACATAGCAAACAGGAAAGATTATTTGATTCACCTCCCATAGGAAACCTAGTGTGAAAAGTTAGTGAAAATCAGGAGTAGATACACTGGCTTCTCACCTGAAGACCTATGGGACCAGGCGGTCCTGGGAAACCACGAGCACCCTCATCACCTTTTTGTCCAAACATCCCTTGTTGTCCTCTAGGACCTGGCTCACCATCCCCTCCCTAAGGAAAAAGAAGGTAATGATCACATATTGGAGAATTCATTATGATACATTATTATAAAAATTCAGCCAATGCTAAGTTGTTGAAATCTAGTAAATAGTAACACAGTAAAATTTGAATAAATTCCCATCATTTACTCCAAATACCATTGCTTGCTTGGCAAGCATTCTTTGTTTCTGAGATATAGCTGAATTGGATTTGATCATTATGTCAAGCAAAGTAAAACTGGCTAGTACATAAAACAGTGTTCGCATTTATGGTATATTAAAGAATGTTCTGCTCTTATTTATTTTAAATGAAAACACAATGTTTTCTTTCTGCTTTATAAAGATCAGGCTGGCCAGTTACATTAGGTTATTGAAATGTGACTCAATGTTTAGCATGCAAATAAACTTATTACCACATAAAATTGACTGGATGTGTGACTGACAGTTCATAAATTTAATAAGGAGGCTAACAAAGTGGAATGAATACTTACAGCAATTCCAGGGGCACCAACAGGTCCTTGAAGACCTGGTGGACCAGGAGGGCCCTGCAGTAACATAAAAATCAGAAATCTTAAAATCAAAGGCAGAAAAGCTTCAGCTAAATAAAGTGAAAAAGTATTTGGCTGACCAAGACCTAAGAAACATCTCTTTATCCCTTTGGAAAGAAGAAACTTTATTCAGATGCCTTTGTAGTTTGCACAGAAATTATCATTTATTTTAGTCTCTGGAGCCTCATATTTTCCATAAATATGATTAACTTAAAATGGATATGTATTGAAAATACTCTCATTGGCAATGTGGTAGATTGGAATGTTGACTTACTTCAATTTCAAGACTCATATTTTAAAAAATTAAAAGTCCCATATTTCTCAAGTGAGATATGACATATCAGAAAGAGCACATGAAATATTGAAGTGTTTATAAGTTATGTTATAAATTAGTAATAGGAATCTGAAGCTGCTGTACAGATAGAATGTGTTGATATATGATAGTCAAGAAATCCTGTATGTCCACACATGCAAGCTTGGTGTTACAAATTACAGCACATATTACTGTTTACTTTAAACGGCCAGGTTTCAACAGGCATTAGAAGTCATATATGCATAGAAAAATCCCGTGTTCCAACACTGATAATTGTTCAAGCTGAAGAACTATTGTCAGCTGATTATTGCTGGATGAGAGAGAATAGATCTTCTTTAAGGGTGTGACTCTAGATAGGCTGACTAGATTCCAGTGGGTAAACTTGCACCAATGGACTTCTGAGTATAAATGCTTGATCAGATACGACTTAACATATATGACCAAATGCATTAAATTCAGTGGGGGTAGCTATGGGAGGGTATGGATGGAGGAGTGGATGCAAATTTGATTAATATTTATAATATGAGTCTGGCGTGGTGGCACACGCTTTTCATCACAGCACTCGGGAGGCAGAGGCAGGCAGGTCTCTGTGAGTTCAAGGCCACCCTGGTCTACAGAGCGAGCTCCAGGCCAGCTGGGACTAAAGGGAGACCCTGTCTCAAAAATACCAAAACTTATATGAAATGCACAAAAACTCAATAAAATATTAAAAAATATAAAGGAATTGGTTGCTAAAGAAAAGTGTCATTAAATTCACTGCTCTTTATCTAGCTGGCTTTCTGGGGTGAAAAATATTTAAACTAGTTTAGAAAATATCTATAGATCATGAAGTTACTTGAGAAGCTTTAAGGTATCTGCCAACTGAAAATTATTCTCATCTATGTTCCAAGTTGTGTGGTATCTTCAGCAGTATGGTCTTATCATTTACCTCTGGTGGGCAATCAGGACGGATGGCAAGAGCCTGTTTTGTTTTCAGGGGCCTCCCTAAGTAAAAACTTATACAGAGGTGTCTCACCCCTGGCACCTCCTTGTTCAATAGTGTTCATAAGGCTAGAAGGTTCTATGCAGGCTTCCGTGGGAGAAGAGGCATCAGAAGCCTACTTGTGAACCCTATGAACTACAATACCAATACCAACCCAACAGGCATGATGTGCCCCTGGGTGAAATGTAACCAGCCCTTCATTACTAGCTTGCAAACCTCCTTCACAAGAGGGATTTCAAGCCTGCTACTGTAAACAAATGAACAAACAAACAAACAAACAAACAAACAAACAAAAAATGGCTGGGTGAGTCACAGAACATGGGAAAACTAATATGCTGTTGTCTCCCAGATGACCCCAATCAAACTCAGTGAATCACAAAATAAATCAGTAAAAAGATAGGAGCATTGCAAAGGGCCCTGTAGGGAGGAAAGGACGCTGACAGGGATATGGAGGAAATAAAAAATTGTGGGGGCTGAAAGTACTCAGGATGCATTCCTTACGTACATGAAGTTATCGAAGAGCAAATTTACTTGATAAAAATATGTTCTCATTGGAACTAGGATAGTACTTGTCTTTTATGCAAAGAGATACTTGCACTAATGATGCAAAGTGAGGATAGATAAAACTGTTGGTGGCTGGGCAACTCTCATGTCAATATCCACAAATTTTAATAGAAATAGCATTTTTCATTATTTCTGCTCAGACAATGCAAATTAGTTGTTTATACATTTGATGAAGTATCAAACATACTGACCTTATTAAATATTGACTTTTTATATATTTCCTTTTTTATTCATATTACAAAACAGAAAATACACATAATGTACTTCTGTGTCATATTTGCTTCTCTCATAGAATACAATGCTTCTCTCAAGAAAATACTTGGACTGTAGTCTAAGTTACAGCTAAATTAGCAATTTTCTCATGGAATACTATTTTTCCTTGTATGGGAGGCTGAGGGTAAAATTTTGATGAGTTGGTAGATATATTATAGAAAGAAATGATATCCTAGAACTTTAACGAATCAGCTGGCAGTGTATCTATTAATGATTAGATTTTTAAAAATTTTATTTATTTATTATGTGTATGAATTTACTGTCTGCATGTAGGTTTGTGCACCTGTGTCATGCAATGCCATGGAGGTTAGAAGAGGGTGTCGGATTCCCCTGGAACTGGAGTTAAAGATGGTTCTCAGCTGCCATGTGGGTTCTGGGGATCGAACCTGGGTCCTCTGCAAGAACAGTCAGCACTCTTAACCGCTAGGCCATCTCTCCAGCCCTAATGATTAGATTTTATTCAAGAAAAGTTAGAACTTTTCATTCAATTGTGCCTGACATTGCGGGCTTCACAGCTTCCCGACATGGGCAAGTTTTCCAATGATGTTTACATTGTATAAACCACTGTGTCAATATTTTAAGGCATTTAATTATCTATTGAATAAATGAGTTCCAAATGACTAATACCAGATATAAAATTAAGCATAAGAAATGCATCAAAATTCAAGGACGAGTACAAAAATTTAAAATAGTTCTGCAAAGCACATGCTACTTTTCACTCAATTTTCATATTGAGAAGAAACAAGGAGAATAATCATTTGTCAAATTTTGACATAGAATTAGACACAGATCAAAGTGATCTGTCAAATTTTCCAAAAAGTTCATCTTTCCTAATTATATATCATCTGTATAGCTGTATAATTCTGGCTATCAAGGAAAACATGTCATTACAAAATGAAATAAGAATTTGTTTTAAGAAAATAGCTTCTATTTTGCTAACTTCAACAAATATAAGACAATGCTTACTTTTTGTGATGTGTGTATTTGCTTAATTTATTGTGAGTTACTTTGTGTGTATGTGTCTGTATTCCCTTAACTTTTTGATTTACATTAAATATCATCTATCATCTATCTATCTATCTATTTATCTCTCTATCATCTATCTATCTCTATCTATCTGTCTATCTATCATGATCTATCTTTCTATCTATTGGTTATCTATCTTCTATCATCTATATATGTTTGTTTCCTTAATTTACTGATTCTCTCTCTCTCTCTCTCTCTCTCTCTCTCTCTCTCTCTCTCTTTCTCTCTCTGGAGTGTGAGTGTGTGGTGTCTGTGTGTGCTATATTCATATGCTCAGGTGGAGGCCCGAGGGTTTATGTACCCTGCTCCAGCATCTTTAACTTATTTTCTTGGGAAGAAGTCTCTCAACAAAGCTTGACCTACCCCAGATTACAATCTTTCCAGACTTTCATGTGGATTCTGGAGATCTGAATTCGGATCTTCATCCTTATCCAGGAAGGATTCATACCCACTGAGCAATCTCTGCACACCTTATGTATTTATTTAAGGCAAAAGTTCTTTGTGTTTGCTATTCTGAGTTTAGATGAATTAATACATGAATATTTAAAATATTTCCATTTTAATTTACACTTAACAACCACATAGACAAAATCTGATGTGGTCCTTAAAAACTGGTCAGGGTATACAAGAATCAAGGGAGAGAAATGTTTGGGAACTGGCAGCTTAGTGATAGCTACATAGGGATATTAAATTATAGTTTGTAAGAAAGAAGAAATACTTTTATATGTCAAATATATAATGTATGCTAATTAAAGAAATAACTTACTATTAGGAAATCTAAATATAATATGAAACAAAATTTAGTTAAGTGGTATATACAAACCCACGTCCAACAACTATTGAACAAACCAAATGTAATTGGATTTCAGCACAATTTCCTAGCCTTAATTTAGCAAAACACATCCAGTGAATCAGCATTTCAATCACTTGCCAATATCATGTTCTAATTAATTAAAAACTAAAGATCAGTTTATGGTTTGTGTACTACAATTACTGGAAAACTCTTATTGGAGGAGGGTGTAAAAGTTGACTTTATTTTACCCAAATCTCAAGCTTCTTCTCATGTTTGTTTGTTTTTTTTTCTATTAATCTTTCAGTGCAACATGCCAGCGTAAATAAAATTCTTCAGCTTCTCCACTTTGCTGTGGGATATGCTTGTAACTTAACAAAGAATAAATTCACTTTTAAACCAACCACAAAGCAAACACATATGTTCACTTTTCCTTAATTAAAAATTAGTTGGTTTACATAAACAAGAGGTGAAGCATTTGCAGTTGTAAAGAACTGGAGGAAGAGAGAAGCACAGAGAACAAATGTTAATGCTTGACAAAAAGCAGAGTCACCAGGGAAGGAGAAGGGGCTCAGTGTTTAAGAGCACTGGCTGCTCTTGCAAAGGATCAATGTTCGGTTCACAGCACCTACAACAGCTAGCAACCATCTTTAACTCCAGCTTCGGGGGATTTGTTTTCTTCTGTATTCTGCAGGCATTGCACAATATTGTGCACTTACATACATGCAGGCAAAACACTCATACACATAAAAATAGAAAATTCTTGGGCTGGGTGTGGTGGCGCATGCCTTTATTCCCAGCATTTGAGAGGCAGAGGCAGGCGGATCTTTGTGACTTCAAGACCAGCCTGGTCTACATAGTGACTTCCAGGACAGCTGGAGCTACAGGGAGACCTTGTCTCAAAAAGACCAAAACCAAAAAAAGGTATTTTATATTTAGGTTTCTTTGCTTTTGAGTTGGTTTAAAACAATGTACTGCACTGAAATATGAGCAATAACAGAAGTAACCATAGTCACAATATTATCATGAAATAATACAGCTGTAGCCACAATGTTATGTCATAATCATTTAACCAAGTTCACAGTAGAGAAGACAAAAAAGAGTGAATATATGATTTCAAAATAATATTGTGAGTATTGCTATATAATTTCAATAGAACATAGTGACTATGTTTATATGGTCCGAAAGCTCCTATATTTGGAGTCAATGCTTTTCCTGTAGTTAGAGACATTCAACTGATAGGATGTTGATAATTGATCATAATGGGATTTAATTAAGTCTAAAAAGCCTCTTAAAAGTTAGGTAATAAGTTCGGCATGGTGGCACATGCCTTTAATCTTAGCACTCAGGAGGCAGAGCCAGGCCAATCTCTGTGAATTCAAGGCCAGGCCTGGTCTACATAGTGAGTTTCAGGACAGCTTGGGCTACAGGGAGTTAGGTGTTAAAATATATAATAAGTTTTGTTCTTAAAGTATGAGAATAATAAATGGTTCATAGTACACAAGTAGAATAACTTAATAGAAAATAATTGCATATATGTAATTATAAAACGGGAAGGAGGAAATAAAGTTGAGCTATATAAGAGCAGATGCTCTTTAGAATATTAAATAGGAAAGAGATGCTGATATGAAGTATGTAGTATTTCATCTCCAAATGTACTTCTTATATGGAAGAAAGAGGTAAACACATAATATGAAGCTAATTTAAGTTTTAAATAAAAGTTCTAGAAGCAAGAGTAAATGTGCCATTTCTGCAAGAAAGAGAAGCTCTTTTAACAGTTTTAATATTTTTCAATACAAACTTTCCAAAATAGGTGTATAACAATGGAGCTATATGTATCAACTTGTATACCTGCATAACACATTAGTGGTGTTTTTGTTGTTAAAAACACCCTTTGGAAAAGAGGGTTATTGGGATTACCCTTTCATTTGCTATAGCAGAGTTACTTTTTTAAATATCTGCAAACATACTTAATAACATCAATAGAAAATATGATAGAGTATTATACAACCATGTACCACAAATTCTGGTAATGTAATGTCAATAATAAGGATGTAGAGAGTTGACTGTTGGTATGGAAAATATCCATGTAAATGGTATTAAGAGAGTGATGCCCCTCAGCAAGTCATGGAAACTCACGTTTTCTCCTTTGTCACCTTTGCTGCCTTTTTGTCCTGGTTCACCGATTTCACCCTGTATTTGAAAGTTTAAGTTAAAGTTTATTTCCAGTAAGTCATACTTGTAATCTAATTGTCTCATTACCACTGAATTTTAATATTTTTAAAATATAATTATATGCTAAGCTGTGATATCACTGCTTCAATCTAATAGCCTGGGCACTCTCTGCTTCCAGCTTTCTAGAACTGACTAATATCTAGATGCAATGTCATAATAACTTTGAGGAGTACTGAGACTGAAAATATAATTTAAACCTGATTTGATCCAGACTATCACCATCATAAATTGATAATTGATGTAAACTGATTATAGACATATAAACACAGGTTAAACAAAAGTATTTATTACTCTGTCCCAATTTTATAATACTAAGATTATGAGAATATTTAGTCACAAATTTTCTACAGTTTACAATACTATTGGAAACTAAATTACAATACTAAAGCTAAATAAAAGTATTAGTAAAAAGGATGAGTATCAAGTTACTGAGTTAGATTATCAAGAAGTATGCAATTTACTCTTAAGGCTTATGGCACATTTTTTAAGACTAAGCATGTATGAAGAATTATTCTCATTTACACTCCTTTCAGAAACATAATCTTTAATGATTTTTTTCTGACCAACACTGTTCCTTTATTTCATGTTCTATTTATATTCTATATGCTATTTTATGGAATCCATATGCACCATCCAATTTCTAAAATGATATTTCTGGGTACAAACAACCAATAGAAAACTGAAAACTACCAAGCTTCCACTCAAGATTGATCTTTAGTTAACTACTGAATTCTTATTATGGATTTAAATGTTTCTGTGGGATAGACTAACATAACCAATGAGCCACCCACCTTGTCTCCATCTTCTCCAGGGGAGCCAGCAGGTCCCGCAGGCCCTGGGAGACCCACAGGGCCTTGCACTCCATCTCGGCCTGCAGGGCCTTGTGGACCTTTTTCTCCCTGCGTTGAAAATAAATATCATTAATTTGTTGTAAGTAACCAGTAAAAAGGCCATTTTCTGTGTGGATTAAATAATATATGTTATAATATATACACATATGTGCATATACATCCACATATTCCAATTCCTACTTTTGAGGAGAAAAGTTTAATATTGCTGATAAACAAATTGCAAATTCTAAGCAGCAAGTGATAACAGAAAAGACTACTCTATTGGTGACTCCGGATATTGTCCATTTCAATCACTGTTGAATTTCTGATCATGGCACACAAAAGTTATTAGACTCAACTGACAATTTTTCTTTCCAGGAAAACTTTTTCTCTAAGCCTGTCTTGGCAAATCAGATGGCTGGCATTTATGAAAAAATTCTGGGCCTACACACTGCTTTTATAGCACCAAAGAAATAGCTGCACAGTGGATATCCAGCTTAAACAGAACTCTAGGTCTGTAATCATAGCATGTGGTACTCATCAACAAAACTGATAGTTTTCAAGAAAGAACCAGTCTCCCTAGCAAAACATTTTTATCAGCCTGATAAATTGAAAAAAAGTTCTATCTGCTCTTTATCATCCCACTTCTAGGAGAGTTTCTAATTGGACTGATGATTTGGGGAAATAATCAGTGTCATAAGTATGTTTTAAGGGCCATTTGGGAATTTTTCACTTTTTCCCTTCCAAGGAGCTGAGAATTTAGGTAGTGGACACAGCCAGACTTCCTTATTATTATTCTTGTCTTCTACCTCGCATATGTCTATACTTTCTCTTAACTGCTTATCATTTTTTATTGGTCTTTTTGAGACAGGGTGTCCCTGTAGCTCTTGCTGTCCTGGAACTCACTCTGTAGACCAGGCTGGCCTTGAACTCACAGAGATCCACCTGCCTCTGCCTCCCAAGTGCTAGGAAGAAAGACGCGTGCCACCACGCCCTGCTAACTGCTTATCATTTTTTTTTTTTTTTTTTTTTTTTTGGTATTTCTGAGACGGGGTCTCCCTTTAGCCCAGCTTCCTGGAGCTCACTCTGTAGACCAGCTGGCCTTGAACTCACAGAGATCCTTTGTAAGTGCTAGGATTAAGGCATGCACCACCACGCCGCACCACCACGCCCAGCTGCTTATCATTTTTTAAACTCTTGCCAAATTGGCATTTGGGATCAAGAGAATATAAACTGCTGTTGGGAATGTTTTAAGTAATATTTCTACAAGGTTATATTACATTGCTGTACAGATATCTGTGAGCTGGTTTCCCAATACTGTCAGAACCTCTTTCTACCATATTCCAAAGCTGATGTTACCCTTAGATACTACTTAATTCTGTATCTATGGCTTAGTTTTTCTCAATGATTATTCAACAAAATAACAGTGGTATGTACCTGGGGAGCAGTTGATGTGGATAAATTAGAGAGAGGATAGGTGAACAAGAATTCACCCAACCAACTTCAAAAACATCTGGCCTTAATTTACTTTTCACAATGTCCCTATCAATAATTTCTCATCTGTATTTTATTTTTAAAAATTTTTAAATCATTGCCAGTGCTTTTTTATTATGATATTTGCTTTAATATTTTACTTCATTATAAACCAATTTATATATCCACTTTAAATCATCACAATTGAATACATTATTATCACAGACTTATTCTGTGTCTGTATTCATTTATCATATGCCAATTCTAAATAAATTTATCAAAGAGACAGCCTACTTTTTTCATAACTCATCCCAGTGCATAGTTAATATAAAATATAGTGCTCTGAGAAAAATCTTAGGGAAATATGCAAAATGCTTTTGCTACAAAGCATAAGTTATACCCTCAGGGGTCAAGGTCTTGTTTTAACATTTGAGCTGCTTCCAATAAAGGGATAAATTACAAAGAGAAACATTAGTATGACTGGCATGATTTGAATGTCTCCAAAAGCATGTTGGAAATGTCACCTTCAATACAATGTTATAAAAGGTGGAACCTAATGAAAGGTGATCCCAAGGACAAAGGAGAGGAATTAATAGCATTATCAGTGTTCATTTCTCCAGAAGTGAGACATTATGAAGGGGGGCGTTTCTCCCTGTTTCTCACAGGTTCTCATTGCTTGGGATGGTATAGCACCATGGCCTCATGAGATACAGCCCTTTGGTTTTGGATCTCCCATTTTCCCAACCTGTGGATCCATATTGTTCTGTTCATTACCAATAATCAAGTATACTATTCTGTCACAGAACCAGAAAGGCAGAAACACCTGAACAATGTAAGTGTGTCAAGGAGACAAAATGTGTAGACCATCTAGTTGCTAAATATGAAGGGGGGGGGGAGTCAAATGAAAGGAGCATTTCCAATTACAAACCGAGACAGAATTGTGCATCTCAAGCTTAAAAAGAAAAGTTGCTTTTATATTTTATGTGTACTTTTATGCATTTTTATCTATACTGATTGAATCAGTCTATGTTTCAGTATTGGAGGATAAGAGAGTGCTTTTAAACAATCTAACGTATTTGAATCAAAGACAGAAGCAAAAAAAAAAAAGTATTGACAAGGAACATAAACCTAATAAACAGAAAAAATATCCATAGTAATTGATACATTAAAATTTAAAATGCAACCAATGTGTCATGAAAGAATATCACTGCTGGAGACCAGCATCTAACGACAGGGGAAGCTCAGGTATTGATATGGGGTTAATGTATGAGCTATGGAAACAACTGAGGCGAAAGTATGTTAAGAGCTGTGTGAAAAAAAATCACATTTAATAATATAAAGTGACAAGCTAATAGTTTTAATCAAAAGTCCCAATTTTATTTTTTAAAAGGGGCAAAATGAGAAGGCTTTTACATTAATAATATTCTATCCCACAGATATCAGGGCTTCATAACCTGTGGGAAAATGTCATCTCATTTAATTGAATTTGAGAGTTTCTCTATTGTAGGCAGAAAAGAAGCTATCATAATATGCCCAACACATATGCAGGGAAAATGCAGTGAGGTATGAAGAACTAATATTCCTGAATGCAAAGTAATACTGTATGCAGGTTGGCAGAGGAATATATTTTCTCTATACAATACTTACAGGAGCACCTTTCTCTCCAGCTGGACCAGGAGGGCCCTGGGGTCCTGGGCGCCCAGGCAAACCAATTGGGCCTGCTGTACCTGCTGAGCCACGCTCTCCTGGTGAGCCCTAATAAATGGAAAAAGAAGAATTATTCTATTAATAGTGGGGAAAAAGATACTATCTTAAGACCTGCTTACTTAACAATGGAATTCTAGTCTAGTAAAAAATGTAAAATCAACTTTCAGAGGATTTTAAAATCTCAAGGACTATCTAAATCTATTACTTGGCAGCATAAATCTTAATCAAAATATTAAGTACAGATGTTGAAGTTAAGAAACATTGATGGAATGCAAAATACCTCAAATTCATACATATTTAATCTTTTAGAGATGTTATGTTATATTTTAAAGCTTGCATTTAAAATGTACACAATGCCTTATAAAATATGTAACGAATATCCAACTTCTCATAATTTACTTCTTATATTTTAAAGGGCTGGCAGAAAACACTGCTTACACTTTTATTTCTTGAAGTAGTTTCTGGGCTTCACTTCAAACTTGCTGAATAAAAATGTCTAAATCCAATACCATGAGCTCACAAGTTCTCAACACACACACACACACACACACACACACACACACATTTGTTGTCTCTTGTATTTGGTGTTCATTTCTGGGTAAATAATTAAGTTATAATTTAACAGATTGTTTCATAAAAGGGGAAAATGTGAAGTCTGTTAAGGTAATATGATTGTTAGTACCATGCCTTAATAGTTACAAATATATGTATGTAATATGCAATATTACAAAATTATAATGGAAATTATTGGCAAAACATATCATTATACTACTGATTAGCTAATATTATAATTATATATTGTAAATTGTATTATTATATAAACATGGATTACCTAAAGCATTCTAGTTTATATTTTTTTTCGCTAGGAAATTAACTGCACATGAGTATCAGTGATGATAACACTATCAAGGATTTGTATTTACATAGTGTCTTTCAATTTACTAATTGGCTTCTTTCCTTTGGGGGAAGTGTTCAAAGAAATTCCATTTGTTATTGTAGCTGTTTGTTTTTGTGACAGGGCTTCCTGTAACCCCATCTGGCCTGAGACTCACTATGCAGACCTTCCTGGCTTTAACCTCACAAAGATCAGTCTGTCTCTACCTTCCAAGTACTGAGATTACGGTGTGGGCCACTATATCTGGCAGAAATTCCATGTCTTAAGATGAGAAAATTGGCACTGAGGAGATGGCTCAAGGATTAAAAGAACTGGCTGCTCTTGCAAAAGACCCAGCACCCACATGGAGTCTTACAATGATCTATAACTCCAGTTCCAGGGGTCTGAAACTCTACTGACCTCCCTGGCCATTGTATGACATGAGTTCACTTATATACATCCAAACAATACAGTCATACCAATAAAAAATTTTATATATATATATATATATATATATATATATATATATATTAAGAATACATGAGAAAATTTGTGGCTTAAAAGAGTTGACTGTCCTCACACCCTCACAAATAGCTGAGGGAACTCTAAGGTTGGACTCTTCTCAGCACTTTATCCACAAAGGCTCCCGCTGCTTAACTCTGAGGACAAATATCAAGGCCGTTTACTGGGAACTTCTTTGCATTTAGCACCCGCATGGTTTTGCTAAGGAGCTTATTGATTACAGATGATATATAAAATTGCTACTTAATTTCCTGATATTATTTTTCTCCCAAATTCTTTTGTTACACAGACTATTTCTTTTTTTTAAATTTTCATTTATTCTTGTATGTGTATGAATGTACTGTCTGCATGTAGGTTTGTGTACCCGTGCCGTGCAATGCTGCAGAGGTCAGAAGAGGGTGTCGGATTCCCCTGGAACTGGAGTTCTCCTGGAATTGGAGTTACAGATGGTTCTCAGCAGCCATGTGGGTGCTGGGGATCGAACCCGGGTCCTCTGCAAGAGCAGTCTGCACTCTTAATCCCTAGGCCATCTCTCCAGCCCCACAGACTATTTCTTATTTATGCACTTAAGCTTGGTAAATAAATAGATGAGGTTAGAATTTTTAGTTTTTAAGAGATGAGTTACATAAGAAATTGTTACTTTTTAATTTATTATCTGTGGGGTGTTTTTGTTGTTGCTGTTCTTTTTTTTTTTTTTTTTTTAATCCTTTTGAGATAGGTTCTCCTTTGTAGCCACAGCTGGTCTGGAACTATTCTTATGTGAACCTTATGTGAGACTGGCTTCCATCTCACAGAGATCTGCCTGTCTCTGCCTTGAAGATGCAGAATTAAAGGCCTGCACCACTGCACATGTTTTGACTGTCTGGATACCTTAAATTTAAGAGAAAGAAATAATTTAAAGAAAGAACTTTGTCAACCCTTTTAACTTTCATAAAGGAAGCTTTCCATGCAACAGGAGGCCACGAACTCAAACGGCCTAAAATGGCCAAACTGTGGAGTTTAGGACTTTACAGAGTGTGGGTCCATGAACAGGTCGCCTATATTCAGCTTCACTCACCCACAACATTGCAAAAGAGGGGGGGAGGAAAGATTGTAAGAGCCAGAAAAGTGGTGCGAGACCAATATGGAAATGAATCTTACAAGCTCCTGGAACCCTGTTCAAATGAACTTACAGCATTGGTATCAGCATGCACAAGACTCATGCAAGCTTAACCAGCCCCCCCCCAAAAAAAAATAAAAAAATCCAGCATGGAACTGCAGAAATGGTTAGCAGAATGCAATCTTAGCTGAAGAAATATTAAGAGTTAATTACAGTTGGATGAGGAAGAACTTCTTTAAGAGAGGGACTCCAGATAAGCTAACTAGAGCTCAGAGGATGAAATGGCACTGAGGAATGTCTGGGGAGAGTAACTTGGCAAAATATACCCTAACACAAATGACAGAATGCATGAACTCCAGTGGGGGGTAGGTTGTTGTGGGAGGGTGCAAATAGAGAAGGGAATATAAAGGCAATTAAGACTGATTGAGAAGTTATGTACAAAATACACAAAAGTTAAAAAATATTAATAAAAAAAGAATACTTTGTCAAAATACAGTTAAAGAAATTGTGGTATTTGAACTTGCTGTAAGCAAGGAGTAGCATTTTTGAACTACAATTATATGGATAATAATAGAAAATATTTGTCATATTGTATAGAAATTAATGTCGAACTCATGAAATTTTCCTATTTACCAATCAAGTAAATTTACCAATCAGTGCTAATTATGAGGGGCAGTTCAAGGGAAAATTGCAGTTTGCATTTTCTATACAAGGTATACATTATATATACATACATACACATTATTTTAATGGAATAATACTAAAATCTTTTTATGGAGATAAGTCAAGCACATTTAGTGTATCTGTTAACAGCAAGACTAGCTTCTAGTGAATAACTCTAGATGCCATGCAGAAGACAAAAAATAATCACAGAATTTCTGTGTATTTTATTCAAGAAATGTAGCACTAAATGTGAAAAGAACACAGATGTTTGCCTTTAATTATTAGAAGTAGGGAAATGGAAAAGAAGGGAACTGATATAAAAAGAAAGAAAAGAGAAAGAACACATATTCTGAAATTGAAGAAAGCAAAGATGTTCCTTGAATGAGAGAAGAAGCTGAGTGATAAAAGCCTTTCCATGTAAAAGAAAAGTATTGACAAAACAACATATAATAAGGAAGTTAGAATATTTAGTCCAATCACAACACAGCTGAAGATAGGGCTTCCCTGTTAGGAAAGCGGATCAAAGTGTATACAATTTGACTCTTTTGAAATTTTAATATCTTACTTGAAAAACTCAAAAGAGGATTAAATCCATGAATATTGTCAAATATAAAGTAAGTATACCATATAAGGGCTGATATATTTTATTGTAATTGATATTTAAAAGGATACAATCTTTAAAATATTTTATTATTTTTATTAAATGTGGATGCCTGTATTGTCTGTAAGTGCACCTGTGTTGTGCAATGCCAGTGGAGGTCAGAAGAGGGCATCAGTTCACTCATGTGAGTGCTGGGATTCAAACCTGGGTCTTCTGTCACAGCAGAGTCCCCTAAACTCTTGATCCATCTCTGCAGCAATCCCCCAAAAGAATACAATTTTTATCTTTTATCTATCAACCTAGGAAGTTTTTCTTTCTTTACTTCCTATGAATTCTTTATAAATGGTGCAAAAATTTTCTCTTTGTGTTCATATCATTAATAAATTTGTGTCGAATTTCAATAAGAAGAAGATAAATAATGCCTGGTCAACACCAGTTTGACCTACATAGTAATTCTCAATTTTTAGTAACATAAAAGAAGTTTCCAGTTTTAATAATTATTCAAAGAATGTGTAGGTATTATTTTAAAACTTTAACTTTTTTTTGTAGATAATGACCTCAAAACTAATTAAGGCTAATGCATAGTCCTGAGAATGTATTTGTCTTATCTTCCTAGAACCACTCAAACACATGTACTTAAATATTTATAAGTTCTATTTTGAATATAATTCTCTCCTAGGCATTACCTGCCTCATGGTTTTCTCTGAGAAAATAGGCTTAGTCTTACTTCTGTTTGATCATGCTTATCTTCAATGAAAAATCTGTCTTTTCATATACTATAACAGTTCCAACCATTCCTTGACAGAACAAGAAACCATCTTGCCAAGAAATGGTACTTCTTAGAAAATGAGGATGAACTATAATCTAACTTATCTAGCATTATTTTTGAACCAAAATATTGCAATATTTGGCACTAAATTTACCCATAAATAATTAATGGTCCTTTCATTGATATTTATGAATAATAAAAATATTGTATCTGCCAAATATTAACCATAGTAAAATTATAAAACATAATATCTTTAGTGATATGCATTGGTCTTTTTATAAATTATGTGAACATGTTAGACATATTTAACCCCTAAGTTGCTCAAGTATAGTTCACATAAATTTGCAGAAATTCAATTAAATATTTATTTTCCCTAAAAGATGTGGTAGTTAAAAGAAAAAGAAATATATGTCAACTTAATTGGGTATATTAGGATTGATATGCAAAGTAATTCATGGTTTTTATTTTATTTTAGGGAAATGTTTATTAAAAGTGAAGTATATTAATATTTAAATTTAATACAGTTTTCAAATAGTTATTTTAATGTATCTCAAGCAGAGACAGAATTCTGATTTGTATCTAAGGCAGAGTACCAAATGTGAATATATATGCTTTTATTATAAAGCACTACTATTCTAATGTTTGCCTTGGAGCATCCCTGAGATTAAATTTTTGATCATCATCTTGCTTTTGGAACCTGCATTAAAATTATAATAAAAATATATTGCTTTTCTGAATTTAAACTATTTCTCATGATCTTGTCAGATCTCATAAACATAGAAGAGACAAATGATGCAAGCAAACAGAGACCATGGAATGTATATCTGTTCCCTAAACTACAATAGCAGCTGCTTTTCTACTAGTTATTACAGACAGTCAGCAAACCTAGATATCAGTAATAGCAGAATGCTCTTGAAGTGATTTTATTTTATCCATAAATAAATGTAAAGCAAAAAAATATCTGATGGTACCTATTGATTATGCAATTGATGTTTACCAAAGTTGTCAAGCTTAAATATTCAGAACAGCTTTAAAATAAGCTGTATGAATCTTTCATTTTAATTGAACTATTTTACAGGTACTATCTCTCTTTTCTTTAAGTGTCTGTCAATCCAGTATTAAAAGAAAAAAATCCCATTTATAAATTTAACATGAGTAAACTGCAAGTTTATGCTCTTGTGACACTGGGGAAACAAAACATATTATATTAGGTCCCAGCCTTTGAGAAATTCACCTGGAAAGTGATTTTTTTTTCATTAACTTTGGATACCTATACTGATAAAACTTTTGCATTTTTGTACAGCTGGCCATAGGAAAGAACAGAGGTTCTTGTACTCCGTAGGTAAAAAACTATGTATCAAATAGATGTTTAGATTGAAATGTAGGTTAAGTTGATAGTATCCACCTCTATAAAGGAAGAGATTTATGCTTATTTTTCCAAATGATCTAACATTTGTGATAGTTACTTGCACAAAACATAGCCTAAACTAATGTGTCCATTGATGGTGTGATTTTTCTTTTCCCAAACCTGGAACCCATAGCTTTCTAAACTTGAACAAATTCTCTGACTCATTTTTCACACCAATAAAGTATGAAAAGAAATAGCTTGTCATCAGGTTCTTGAACTGTTTAAAATGATGATATACTAGAAGTTTTTTGAAAAATTCTTACATTAAACTATTAACACAATAAATATATATATATATATTAAATGACTATATATGGGCAACACTATGTTTTAAGGAGGTAGACAATCTTAAATTATTACAAAAGTGACTGTTGATACAAGAGAACTCTGAGATTGGGAGGATACATTGTGTAGTTAGCGTCATATTGCTAATGTTAGGGGAGGGTTTGACGAAAGCATTATTGTAATCCTGTGTCTTTATGGTGATTATGATATAGCGAAAAACATTGAACTACAAAGAATATTCAGAAACAGGAGCTAGAAATCATAGGAATATCATATTTGAAATCTGTGTTTTGATAGCAATAGATTCACATGATTGAAAAGGCCCTCCAAGGTTGTTTTTGTACCTTTATTATATAATGAACAAAGCTCTAATTGACAGAGAGCAGACACCATTATAAATAATGATTTAATCTCCCTGAGAATCCTCACAGCATATATAAGGAATGTACAAACTTAGAGGTCTAGTAAGTAGATTTTTGGCTGACCTCTCTAAAATATATAGCTGTGAGATATTAATCTGTTTCAATATAATACCAGTTTTACTCTATGTATCCCATAAAATCTTACTTCAAAACTCAAATAATAACCTTTGTTTTTAAAAACATTAATTTAAATATAATAATTTAGAATACCTTAAATTCCAGGACTAATAATGACCACCTAATTTTAAGTGCTTTTTAAATTCAATACTAAATATTAACCACTATGGAAAACATATTTTCTTAAGTTTCTAAATGAAAAAGAAAATATGTTTCTCATATTTTAAAATTTGAATTTCTAGTTAATTTCTTTTATGTAAGATATTTTCCCTTTTATGATCTCTCCCCTTAAATTCAACAACCCTTTCTTGCATTCCCTGAAATAGTAAGGAAACAGGAAGCCATACAGTAGTTGGTATTTTAGAGAAATGAAGAAAGGGTCTGTTTCTCTAACCATTAAACAGAGGAAGGCACTAAATAACTATATTATCGGTTATGTTCACTATGTGTTTCATATTCTGAGGAGCATTTGTAAAGTGAATGAAAGTGAAAAATAGGCAAACCATCTCATCAGCATTCTGGTTAAATAGTGCCAAGGGGGAAAAATAGAAACAGAAATAAAAGAATGTTTTATGATCTAAAGCTATGTGTTCAGAAAACAGAAATGTGTGGATTCGTATTCTAAAAGCCAAGTTATTTCATTGAAATAATAGTATGAAGTAATTCCACTCCCTTGATGACATGCTTTAGATCAAATAAGCTAAACGTTCATATGTAATATCAAACATTACAAGAATTTAAAGCACAAATTCTAAGTTTTCAACTCAAAGTTTTCAAATATTATTGCAATCTTTTGCCACTGTTCCCTCCACCCCCTGCCACCAACTTTATATACCTGACTCAGCCTGCCTTGGATGTGCTAGCCTTAATCTATGACTAAACAGGGTCAGTGGTGTCACCTCCGAAAAGTTCATATTTCCTAATCTGAAAAATAAGTGAAATTTAGTAAGAAAAGCCCCTCCCTTTGAGAATCCAGATGTAGAAACACAGGAAGAGAAAAAAAGAGTTGTGATAGGAGAGATGACAACAGGAAATATGAACCATGCACAAAGGTGAAAATAGAATCAGAAACCTTAGAGAGTCATCAGGAAAGAAAAGCAGTGATAGGGTCAACTTATATTGCAAATTTGTGAATATTGGACACACTCTTTGGCAATGTTGTATCTGAGTCTTCTATACTTACTCCATATAAGGCCTAATCATTCTCAGAACAAAAAAATGTCAGTGAATAAATAAATAATATAAAGTTAATTGAAAATATATATAAATGGAAGGCTTTTTGCCAATTTTCTTACTATATTTATTTCAATATGTTTTTATATTTTGTTATTTTATGTGTATTTCTGTGTTCATGTGTGGCTTTGTACACTGGAGTACAGTGTTCTGGGAGGGCAAACTAGCATGTTGGAGCCTTGGAGTGGGAGTTACAGGTGTTTATGACCTTTGGGACTTAGGTACTAGAAACCAAACTCTTATCTTCTGCAAGAGCAGCATTCTCTCTTAACCACTGAGCCATCTCTCCAGCTCTTAATGCTATTCTTAAATAAGTTACTATTGGCAGAATTTTCTATATAAGAAAATATATAGACTTTTTTAAGGAAAATAAGTCATGATTTCACTTTGTGAAGGCATCGATTGGAGCTAGTGAGATGGTTCAGCCTGTCAAATCACTTACACGGCAGTGCGATGACCTGAGTTTGATTATTGGATCTCATGGAGGAAAGAGAACTAGCTCTAACTTCAACCTGCATACTGTAGCACATGAGTGCTCCCTTCCAGTAATAATAAATAATAACAATAATAATAAAAATAATGACAATATAAGTTAAAAATTAGAAAATATAGAAGTCAAGTAAGAGTTTAGAGCTGTATGTATGATACATTTATTTTTCTCATATTTTGTTTATTAATTCAATTTTGTGTGTATGAGTACATTGCCTGATTGTGTGTAAGTGCAGCCATGTCGTGCAATGCCCTCGGAGGTCAGAAAAAGGCATAGGATCCCCTGGAATTGGAGTTACAGACAGAGGTTAGCTGACATGTGGGTGCTGGGAATTGAACTTGGGTCCTCTGAAAGAGCAGCCAATGCTCTTAACCACGGAGCCAGCACACAATATATATATGGCATGTTTATACACATGTTGGTCTTTTACCCAGTTTTTTTTTCAACTGTGCAAATAAGCTATAATGCTTTCCTGACTTGCTGCTTTTTACATTTTTACTATTTGTTTTGTGTGGAAGTCAAACATCTACTTAATGATGAACCTCCCCACTGACCAGAAGAAATGTTTGTGTTTTGACTGGCATTTATTTCCAGAACTAGGATATGGCATAATGAATATGGTGAGCACTGGTTCTGATAGACTTTAAAATCCCACTTTGCAGCACCCTGTTGTTATAGTGCTATTCATCTTAAGTAGATCTATGAAACATTCTCTACACATATTGCCTCTTAGTAGCAAAAACTTTATAGAACTATAACCTTGAAACACTAACCCTTAATTACAGGAACTAAAACAGGTATGAGAACCCTATCACTAAAGTTAGCAAACAGAAAAATGCTTTTCACTGACAAAACCAACTTTCATTTGTAGCTTCAAACTCAACATAATTCTTTTTATTAAAACTGTTCTCACCTTTGTGCCACTTGATCTGTCTCTTAGAATCTCACTTAATATTTACTGTGTTATTTTAGCTTTCCAATATCTGTCTTCCACAGTAAATCATAACCTCACAACAGGGGAATTCCATTTTATAAACCTTTATAATTTCACCTTAGCAGATTTCATAACATTCTCAGAACTTTATGTATTCTTTCCACAAGAAAGAAACCAAGTTGCTTATAAGGAATAGAGCTGGAACTGACTTAGAAGCTAATGCTCTGAAGGCTAGCTCTGATAACTTTGGAGAACACTATGCAAGTGATGAAGAGAGAAAAATCAATCAATGGCCCAATCCCAGCTTTAAGGCCTATTACTTACAACAATGACCCACACTACAAATTATACTGGGCAGCCAATAGTGGCACTTTTATCTTAGGGTAATCAATAGCTACCTAATTGGATTTAAAGCCATTCAAATGAGAGGCTGCTCATGTGTGGTACTGTAAACATTGCCAAATACATGTGCCTGTAAGAGATCTTACTGAAAACCCTGAGATTATCATATCCCTAGACAAACACAATTTCTTACTAAGTTCTAAATATGGATCATTATATTTACAGAGAACTATGCCCGTCACCTCTCATCAAAGATGCTTATCTTGCAACAAATGCCAGCTATTACAGATTTCCACAACTGGTTAGACACAGAGATTGTGAAATGTCCAATCCTAGGTTCTACATCTATAATGGAATCTCTACACTCAAAGAGGATAAAACACAGTAGAATTGTAGAGCAAAAATCAATTCATCTCTCAACACTCATCAACAAAGCTCCCTCATGAAATAGAGGTCCAGGACAAAGGAATAAATCAAACATTGGGAGGTGGACCTAGCTTGGCTTTTATGTGCTGTGGACCAAAGCTGAATAGAGATTTAAGAAAAATTTCTATTCCATTTGAAGAAATAAGATCAAATGGGAAAAGGACTCTAAACAAAGAGACTTCTGTCTTGTGCATTTCAGAGCACTGCTGGGGACAAATGAAAGCAATGGAGGCTGCATCCCATGGCTCTCTACAGAGTTTACAGGCATCTAAGACAAGGTAGTATGGCCAAATCTGCTGTGTACATTTTTGAGAAAATTATTTGATAATTTAGAATGGCTGCCTAAAGCAACATAACAAAAATGTGTAATAGCATCTATTTTCATACTTATGAGATATTTTTACATCAAAAGCAGAATCAAGTACTTTAATCAAATGAATAATACATGTAAGAAATCAAATCTTATTTTAAGATTAATTATTAAATGAGAGAAGACAGAATAAAACAAATTCAAACCACGTTTCTCTCAGCTCTCCATATTTATGAGTTTATATTAGGTATAATAATGATTTATTTCATTGGGAACAGCAGGAGAGGATAGCTCCTTTTACCTCTTGACAGGACATAAGCAAATCCTTCCAACCTTCTAAACTGTTCTGCTTCAGTACTCATTACTGGTTGCAATTAGCCAAAACTAGCCATTGAGTACTTTGACTGGCATGTGTTTATTGTCTCTCCCACATACTGTTTGATCACAGCATGAAAGTAACAACAGAGAGCTGTAATTTGCAACTCTGGATAGCCATCTATTATCCTCATACTTACAACTGGACCTGGGGGGCCCTGGGGACCTTCTCCTCCTTTCAATCCAGGTGCACCCTGGGAAAAATGAAAAAGAAAAAAAAAAGGAATGAATCCACATGAATTTTATATAAGAGATGAATGACTGATGAAATGAGGATGTCAGGAAATATTTTTGACGCAAAACATATGGAAGTATATATAGGTTAATATATGGCTCCTTAATTACTCGCAACTCTGGGTAATGTCAGAGAAAAAAAATATACTTCTAAACAGAAATTTCCTTCCTTCACAGGTTTACCTATACGTTGACTTACTTGGGCTCCAGGAAGACCTCTTTCACCTGGGAAACCACGTATTCCTGCTGGTCCATCTTTCCCTGAGATACCTTGAGGACCTGGGTCACCCTAAGAAATACAATATACATTCTAAGTAAAAGGTAATTAATGTACATTTGCTATGACAAAACTGTGGTACCTTTAAGTTTTAATTAAGGAAAACTTAGAAGTAAATTTGAAGATTTAGAGGCTATTGCATTGGTTGCCATAGATATTAAAATAAAATCATAATACCTAGATGTAAGATTATATATAAATTGTTGGTATTATGGTCCACTGTTCATTCTTATTCAGTAGTGTCTAAAAATATAATAACCACCTCACATGAAATATCTTCATGACATATTGTTCTGACACGTAGTATGAAAAAGTACACAGATTCTGTGAGCAAATGATAACAGTTACAGCAAAACAAAGATGTATGCTTTTACACAGAGGACTCCATGAGTGTGTTGTACCTTTGCGCCTTCTTTTCCAGCAGCACCGGGAAGACCTTGCTCACCAGGAGGGCCAGGAGGGCCAGGGTGTCCACGTTCACCTATTGGACCAGTCTCACCAGTTGGTCCCTAATTTATAAAAGCAAATCCATATTAGATTGACCTTTAATATTTGGGAAGAAAATAGAACACAAACTCAAACATTACTTTTAAAAAAAATTTTTTTTATTATTATTTATTTCTGTATGTGTATGAATGTACTGTCTGCATGCAAGTCTGTGCACCCGTGTCATGCAATGCCGCGGAGGTCAGAAGAGGGTCTTGGATTCCCCTGGAGCTGGAGCCCTCCTGGAACTGGAGCTTCAGACGGCTCTCAGCCGCCATGTGGGTGCTGGGGATCGAACCCGGGTCCTCTGCAAGAGCGGTCGGCGCTCTTAACCGCTAGGCCATCTCTCCAGCCCAAACATATAACAAAACTTCATTATTCTCCTTTATTTTTGTTATGCTCCACAAAACACTTCTTATAACTTACTCAAGGAAAGTAGCATATCTGGCAAGAGTTTGAAAGACTTAGATGTAGTCTTTGGTCAAATATCCAAATGTACCAGGGAAATGCATGATGATTTCTTGTTGTACACCAGAATAACTTCAGAGGAAGAATAGCCAAAGCATTTAAAACTGTGCTTCATTAACTGCAGTTTTGTCTCATTCCTTTTTTCATATAAGGTGTCAAATCAGCTTTAGGATAAAGAGGCATTGGTGCCACACTGGTGCTCACTCAATGAATCAAGGCTTGATAACATGCCAAAGTCCCTAAGAACCCAAATAATTGAAGTGATTCTCTTTGGAATTTTCCTGGCCTGGGAACCCCCTATATGTTGTTAATTTGTATTCATTTGACAAAGTCTAAGACTTGCCGCAAGGGAATCCTGGAGTCAGGAGTTTGGGCCTGTATTTCCTCCAGGCTTGAGTGTACTAAACTCAGCTGCTTTAAGTTACAGCAAATGTCAAAGTGAAAAATGCCAGGTCATCTATGTGTTCCCTGTGGGGTGCTGTTTGTGGTGCTAGAGTATAATAAGCTTCCAAGGGTGAATAAGCAATGGTGACCAGTTGCTCGCTATTGCCAAAGCAAAATGAAAAATTTAAGTCAAAGATATATAAAGGGAAAAATTACAGATGCTAAGATTGTTGAACAGTGGAATGCATTACTGAAGTTGTTTGTGGAATATCATCCCCTGCAATTTTCCTGAACATTCAGCATATTTCTGTATTTTGGATGTGCGTAAAGAGAATATTTGTTCCCAATTTTGGCATACATTTCTAGGTTTAAATTCCCTGATCTGTGTAATTACTGAAACTTTTCACCTTGCCATTAATGCATGAACATTTTCCCCCAAAGTGATTCCTTTGTAGATATGTGAATATCAGAATTTCAACAGTGAAAGATATAAAATTGATGCTAATTGAATATATATATATCACCAATAACACAAAAATAAACAGAAATTCTGATATCTGTACGAGGAGCAATTTCAGTATAAAGAAGTGCTATTTCCATGCTCCCTTTACATCACTTCCTTTGTGTAAACAAGAAATATGGTGACAGTTTTTTTTTTTTAACAAATAGCTGAGTTTTCTTTAAACAAGGCAGTTGGTTTTTATTCAAGGAATAGTAAAGGGAAAAATATCAATGATGATGTATATTTAGTACAACATCTGTAATTATAATCATGAAACACAAAACAACAGCTTAGAATTTCAGATGTCTGCACTTGGGAGAAATGTATTTGCTAAAGGTGTGATGTTCTGAAATATTCAGTTAAGCCCAATGATGTTTAAAAATATACTTCAGCTTCTACTCAGGGGTATTAAGGAGAACAGCTTGATTCTTTCTGCCTAATAGTTTTTCACAGAAAGTTCCACAATTTTAATGAAAATGGGAGTATTATTGTAGGAAACTAATTACCCATTAAAATATAAAAATATGTATATTCAAATATAAATGTATAGATTTACTATAAATAAAATTTAACTAATAAGCCTCAAAAAAGGCTACAGCAAAAACAAGTTGTACACTTTTTTTTCACCCATGTCATGCAATACTTCTGGAGGCCGGAAGAGGGTGTCAGATCCCCTGGAACTGGAGTTATGGGCAGTTGTTAGCTGCCTTGTGGATGCTGGGATTCGAACGCAGGTCCTGTGTAAAAACAGCCAGTGCTCTTAACTGCTGAGCTATTTCTCTAGCCCCAAGAACCAATAATTTAAAAAATGCCCCTAGGTTTGGAATTATTTTGTGAAATAAAATGAACCATCAACCAAAAAATTATTTACTTTTTGTTTGTGCCACACAAAATCCTAGAAGATTTAGTTTTTGGTCCTCTGTGTTTTTATTATGGAGTGTACATTTTGTGTGAGTTTGTGACTACTGAAAACTAATTTTAGGCAAGATAAAAAAAAAAAAAAACCACTATTCAAAGCCTTTATTTAAAACACTTAATGTAAGGTCTGCGATTGGGGTGAATGGTGAAACTACAGTAATAGTCTGCACACTCATTTGATCAACTTGATTGAACATACAAGCTCCCCCTGCTGGATGGTGGGACCCATGGTCTGTGTAGGTTTGGGCACAAGTGCTTGCAAATTGGTTTTACATGAAGGATGCTTGTACTCATAAATTATCACTTATTGCTAAAAAAAAATGAAAAAAAAACTGAGAGAAAGATGTAGGACAGTTATGGCAGAATGCATGATCTGGGATGGGGTGGGGTGGGGTGGGGGGAAGGGAAAGGGAAATATGCCTGAACCGAATTGGAAAATGATGTATGAAATACACAAAGCATCAATAAAAAAAATGAAAGAAAAAAAAAACAAAGTGCTCTTGCTCTCTTAATATAAATTGTAATTAGCATAGGTAAAATTCCAGGTAAACAGAATTAAATGGTCTGTCCAGTCAATATGTTTTGCAAAGGAATAAAGATATCCATTGTTTTCTATTTTCTTTTAAAGATATCCATTGTTTTCTATTTTCTTTTAAAGATATATCCATTGTTTTCTATTTTCTTTTAAAGATATCCATTGTTTTCTATTTTCTTTCTTTCTTTCTTTTTTTTTTTTTTTTTTTTCGAGACAGTGTCTCCCTGTAGTCCCAGCTGTCCTGGAACTCGTTCTGTGGACCAGGCTGGCCTTGAACTCACAAAGATCCTCCTGCCTCTGCCTCCTGAGTGCTAGGATTAAAGGTGTGTGCCACCAAGCCCAGCCCATTGTTTTCTATTTTCAAAGAAAACAAAATAACAAATGGTTATGTAGACAACAATCATTAAAAATGTAGTGTGTTGTAAATTTTAAAAATTTTCAAATGTGGGAATATTTGGAACTTTCTCTCATACTTCTTTAACCATATAACTATATGTCTAGATATAATTTACTAAACAACTTTGTATAATTTTACCAAACATCTTTGTATTATTTTAAATTCTGAGTCATTGGCCTATTTAATTATGCACCTTGGGCTTTCAAAACAACAGATATATTAAAATTAGATAACGTCTTGGTGTATGAACACATTGTGGATTTCTGGATTCATTTCCATTATTATTCCTTTTTTTAAATTACTGGCAATTGAAAACATGCTTTAGTTAAGTAATAGTTTTCTTATTGAACTTGATTTTAGCAATCTTCACATATTCAAATATAAGTTGAAAATTTAAATACAACATTTTGGGTCTGGAGAGATGACTCTTGCAGCTTTTGTTTGCAGAGAACACAGGTGGTTTCCAGCATATGGTACCTAACTGGAGTCCCTAACTACAGTTACAAAGGAATCTGTTTCCCTCTTCTGGCCTCTGAAGCCATTGCATGCGGAAGCAAGAAGCTCACATTCAGTCAAAATGTTCACATGCTTAAAAACAAAGAATAAATAAACACAACATTCTGAAGCAAGGCATGGTAGGGTTTGTCCACAATCTCAGCACTTGGGAGAGGAAAAGAGGAGGTCAGGAATTCAAGGTCATATAGCTACATGGTAAGTTCAAGGCTATCCTGGGTTACATGAGACCGTGCCTTAGTAAATCAAAACAAAAATAATAATAATAATAATCACAGTAAATTGTTTTCTAAAGTAAATGGAAACATGTAACCCACATTTCTAAGATCAAAGGATGAGGAAAAATAAATAAATTTTGCTAGAAAAATGACACATACCTGTGGTCCAACCACTCCTCCTGGACCAGGAGGGCCAGTCTTGCCTTGAAATCCCTAAGTAAACAAAGTATAATGTATAATATGTATAGAAGGAGCCAATACAAAGTTAACATTCTTTGAGATAAATGAATAATATGTTAAAACACAGTCTCATTTTAGATAAAAATATTACTTATGATATACTACATTGGTTCATTTTAGCATTCAAAAGATTTTATTTTCATTATTTTACAATACAATGAGAGAAAATTAATTTTACTTAATTTTTAAAATAGATTATAAGATGAAGCTAGAGTAAAACTGTATTCTTATCATTGTTCTACCCTGTCCAACAACTCATGGAATTTTAACATAACAATGTTTATGGATGATATAATACATGATATACAAACTCCTTGGCATAGTGAACAGATGATTCTCTACACAAAACAATTTTTAACAATCTCATAAAGTGAAACAGGCTATAATATTATGTATAGAGTTAATATTTTCAATGATTAGTAATTTCCATTCTTTATCAATTCTTTAGAACCCATACAAATAGTTACAAATAGACTTTGAAGATAATCCAATAAATACAAAAAAATTTGTTTGATATAGGTAATGTATAGTCACTGATTCAAGCTTTGCTAATATAATCTGGTCTCTCTAGGTTAATGGATTATTTTTTCAATGGGATTTTATTGTGATTTTATTGCGATAGATTTATTTCTCAAGTCAGGTATTTTACATTAACAGTTCGAGAAAAAGATGGAAAATACTTGGGGTGGGGGAGGTGTTTTCCAAACAATAAATTAAAGCACGGAATGTTGCTATTTACATGACTGTTTCTTAGGTTTGATTAACTTCTCCAAACCTTTGGTATGTTACACCAAAAGGAAAAGTGCAATTTTGACCTTTGAAAAATGAAAATTTTAAAAGATTTTTGTCTTGCCGGGCGTGTTGGCACACGCCTTTAATCCTAGCACTTGGGAGGCAGACGCACGCGGATCTTTGTGAGTTCAAGGCCAGCCTGGTTTACAGAGTGAGTTCCAGGACAGCTGAGGCTACAGGGAGGCCCTGTCTCAAAAAGACTAAAAAAAAAAAAAAAAGATTTTTGTCTTATTACCTATGAACATGAATAACACATAAAATTATTAGCATAAGAACTGATTAAAACTAAGAAATTAAAGTCAGTGCTCCACTGAGGAAAAACTGGAGAATTGAAACTTAACATTACAAGTCACCAACCACTAGGCTACTGGTTCAACTGTAGAGGGGACATGTTGGGGAGAGCTGGAAGATGGCATTTCCCTAAGTCTACTCATTCGAGTCAATCAGAACATGTGTGCAAATATCTAATAAATCTGAAACCAAGGATCATGCCAATAAAATAAAAATAAGAAAAAAATTTACAGTTCAGAATGGAATTTTCATATTACTATACTATAAGACTGAATTTGTCACTTAATTTTAAAATTATTTAAGTTCATTTCATGTTTCTCAACATCCCTGAGAACAGAAATTAACTGCATACATTAATGGGTATTTGAAGAATCTACTGCAATATCTAACAAAATGTAATTTCTATTCTGATAATATCAAAGAAACTAAATTTATTTTATAATCAATATTAGATTTGGCAGAATCTCTAGCATAAATCTGTGTTATTTCAAAATAATGAAAACTATTTCTAGGTGACTCAAAGAAAAGTTTCCAAATGTAAGATGTCAAAATGAATTTTGAAGAATTTCTGACTAGGGATGAATTTCAAAGATAACAAGAGAATTTCTTCTTTGAAACAGGATAACACATATACTGCAAAGCACACATAGTCTAGACTTTGACTCTTATACAAGGAAATCTTTTCAATTCCCATCAACACAGAAGTTTTTGATAAGGGATAAATTTCAAATATAAAAAAATAATTTCTTCTTTCGAATAAGATAATATACATACAGCAAAGCACAACCAGTGTAATTTCTGACTCATGTACATGAAAATCTTTTTAATACTAGTCATCACAGAGTAAGTAGAGAAAGAACTGTTAGTTCCTGGTCACAGGTTTGCCCACTGTTCTCTTAAAGAATAAAATAAATCACAGACAGTTTTTTAGAAATAAGTTTTGTCTTTGTCTATGAGAAATAACTAGGGAGAAACTTACAAGAAACATTGGCTAATATGCTCTTTTCCTTCTTTGTTCAATGGTTTATATGATATGGTTATTTTGGAAGAAACAACCACTTTTGATTAAATTAATACCTAGGTCACACATTTCTTTACCCAAGGCTTGAGGATCATTTTGGCAGAGGGGTTGGAAAAATTGTATGAGCCAGAGGAGGTAGTAGAATACAAGGGAACCATATGGTCTAGATATCATAAGGTTGTTTCTCCTAAGAACCCACAGTAGTTGCGCATGTGCAGGACCTTTTCAAGCTCAAGTCAGTGGAAATCTCAGTTTGGGAGTGAGGGACGGGTGACAGGTGTGCACAAAGCCCCAAACTTAGCTAAGGATCTATTGGGAACTGATTATTGCTGGCAGAAACATGGTCAGTTTTATTTTAAGTAGTGATGCCTGGTAGGTCACTCAGACTTCAAGGGACAGACCCAAACCCAAGAGCATTTGGGAAACAAACATTATTCTTGACAGACAATATGAAAGAAAAATAAGCCAGCCTGGGATGGTGTACATAGAAATTTTCAGGCTATCTGGTACTGTAGGGAGATCATGTCTCTAAAAATCACGGACAAAGAACAAATGATAAAAATAACAGAATAATAGAGAATATAAAGTTGAGGGTGAGTAATATGGTAGACTATAGATGAGGGAGAGGGTCTGGATGTGACCAAAACATATTGTATAAATTTGAAAAGAATCAATAAAAATATTAAAATAAAAAACAAAAGTCATTTTAAATGCTAATTCTCTAAGTATTCATTCTTTAAAAGATATTTTAGAAATATTCTGGGGGGAGAAGAAAAAAAAGAAATATTCTAGAGTTGTTCATACGAGTCTGTGACTTTGGTAACTAGACTTCTTTAGGAGAGGATCTCCGGATAGGCTGACTAGAGCTCAGAGTATAAACTGGCCCTGAGGAATGGCCATCGAGATTAATTTGGCACAATAGACCCTAACACAAATTACAGAATCTATGAAATTCAGGGGAGTGGCTGTGGGAATGTATCAGTGGGGAAGGGGTGAGAGCGGCGATTTAGACGGAATGAGAAGTTATGTGTGAAATACACAAAAATCCAATTAAAATTAACTTAAAATATTGGTTGTAGATTTGGATAAGAATTTGTTTGCCTAATTGAGTGAAAATTATTTTTAGAAATTACTTTTCTTACTCTGGAAATACCATTCCCAAGAGTAGACTTCATTTTATTGTCCCACTATATATTTCTTGATATGTCTTTTGAAAATTTAGACTTTGAAAATTTCAAGCTGGCTAAAATTAAGACTTAATAAACCAAGAATTGTGATTCGGTTAGGAAGATGTGAAGGGAGTTGCTGCTGGTGGACTGCTTTCCCTATGGCACAAAATTAATAACATATTAATGTTTGTTATGAAGTCTTACTATGTAATTCCAAACACATTTTAATGCCAGTAGAATCCGCTTAGAAAGTTTTCAACAAACTAATCAAAGGTAGTCCGTGTCCTTGTCTTCTCAAGAAAAATGAATAAAATTAACCAATATTGGGATCCAAAGATCAATTCCAAAGAATCATGGCAACTGGTGAGGTTTTCTGATTGGAATAATGGCCCACTGAGCTAGCCAGACATGTAGTAGCAAAATAAGCAAAGAAACAAACCCACCAGGTCACAAAGAGATCTTCATTTCCCATCTGCCAGAGTATTCCAACATAAGGTGAGCTTCTCCAAATGTTTACCATTATATTCATTACAGATTTTTAAATCAAATTAAATTACATTTTTCAACGTATAATTTTCTAATAGACATGAGACACAGGTCCAAACTTATTTCCTTATAGTTACAAATTCAGAAAATAACTAATACTCTAGTTCTGATACTAGGATACTTCATTGTGCACATAGCTTTATGTGCTTCCATATATATGTATGTATATATATATATTTGTTGAGAATTCCAAACGTGAGTATTTTATCTGCATCATTCCTACCCCTTCCAATCTCCCTCCAACTTCTCTCATGTCCCTTCCATTCCCTCTCAATTTCTTGTCCTCTTCTTTGATTACTATTGCTACACATACATATATTTATTTACATTTACATATACATACACACACATATATACATATATACATATATATGTATATATAGTAATATATAAATAAAACATATTGAGTGCATTTCATGGTACTTGTGTTTAAGGCTGCCACCTTGGGATAAGATAAAATACATATCTGTAAACAGACTTTACTGAAAGGGTCAAGGTGATTATATATATATATATATATATATATATATATATATATATGAAGGTGGTATTCTGAATATGAGATCATTCCCATCAGATTATTCTTTTTTTAAATTTTTAAGTGAATGTGATTGTCATACAATATAGCTTCGAAGGTATTTAGATCCCCTCTGCTACCCACATCTCCTGTCTATGATCTCAATCAGCTCAGTTTATTGTTGTATTTAAAATACTTTATTATATTTATTTTATGTGTGTGAGTGTACTGGCTTAATGCATGTAAGTGTACCTGTGTTATGCAGTGCCCAGTGAAGTCAGAAGAGGGCATTGGGTTCCCTAAACTGGAGTTAGGGACAGATGGTTATAAGCCCTTCAAGTGGGTGCCAGAAACCAAACCTGGGTCCTGGACAAGAGCAGGCAGTGCTCTTAACTGCTGAACCAGCTCTTCAACCCCCACCATAATTTTAAAACTTCTGGTACTGACAATAAGAATAGTTATATCAACAAGCATCCCATTTTAAAAGTATATTTGTTTAAGCAAGACTTGGGCTAATTTATGCAATTTGCTTGAAGGTTTTAGTAAAAGATTCAGTGGAATTCATTCTATTATTCCCTACCTGGTAACTGAACTGTTAATAACACAGCTTTTTGTGAAACTGTGAAGTACAAGAGATAGACATTTTCACCCCCAAATCCAGAGTCACTTACAGTCTCTCCACGCTGTCCAGGGTGTCCTGGTAGTCCGTCCTTCCCAGCAGGGCCCTGCAATCACAAACATTAAACAGCCATGTTAAAAATACTCCTCCTTACCATTTCTAGGCATGTACCCTCAAGACTCACCCCACCACAGAGATACATGCACGGCCATGTTTATTTCAGCTTTCTTCACAATAGCAAGGAGCTGGAACCAACCCAAATTCCCCTCAACTGATGAGTGGATAGAGAAAATGTGGTACATCTACACAATGGAGTTCTATGCAGCAGTAAAGAAAGAGGACATCATGAGCTTTGCAGGAAAATGGCTGGAGCTAGAGGTCATCATGCTGAGTGAAGTAACACAGTCCCAGAAAAACAAACGATGAATGGTATCCCTCATCTGTGGATGCTAGTGCTAATTACCTAGTTCTCTCTTCACAATAGCAAGGAACTGGAAGCAACCCAAGTGTTCCTCAACTGATGAGTGGATAAAGAAAATGTAGTACATCTACACAATGGAATTCTAAGTAGCAGTAAAGAAAGATGACATCATGAACTTTGCAGGTAAATGGATGGAGCTAGAAGCTGTTATGATAAGTGAAGTATCACAGTCTCAGAAAAACAAACGATGCATGGTATCCCTTATTTGTAGATCCTAGCACCAAATCCTTATATGTAAGGTAAATTGAGTATTTTTTTTCTTTTTTAGTAAATATAATAAAAAATAAAAATAAATAAATAAATACATAAATAAATAAAAATACTCCTCCTTGGGTGTGGTTGTGCAGGCCTTTAGTCCCAGTAGTCAGGACCCAAAGGCAGGTGGACCTCTGTAAAATGAGCACGTTATGGTCTATATAGCAAGTTCTGGGCCAGCTCGGGCTACATTATCTAAAAAAGCATACTCTTCATATTATTCTAGAGCTCAAGCATATTATGGTAAACAATCATCTTACATTTTACTAGACAATGCATCTTGATGTTCTGCATATATATATATATATATATATATATATATATATGTTGATTTTTTTTTTTTTGGTCTTTTTCGAGACAGGGTCTCCCTGTAGCCCCAGCTGTCCTGGACTCACTCTTAGACCAGGCTGGCCTTGAACTCACAAGATCTGCCGCCTCTGCCTCCCAGTGCTAGGATTAAAGGCATGTGCCACCATGCCCGCTTGTGTCTTTTTTTTTTTTTTTTTTGTATGTTGATGTTAATTGACTTTCCAACAATAGTATATGAATGAGCCTCAACATAATTCCAAAGGAATGTTGAAACAGGGCAAATTTGGAGAACTGTATTCTGAACACTTTATATTTAAATGAATTCACTTCATATTAATTTGTATTTTAAAAATACATGTATAAGTTTATAGTTTTACTTTGGCAAAAGTATGTTATCCTGTACAGGAAAATGAATATAGTTTTCTCTCTTTCTTCTTTTGTTCTATTGCTAACTCAATTCCACATACACTGAAATGTGAATAAAAGATAAATAGTGTACTCTAGTGGTCAACAGAATTTCTGACAGAAATGAGAAACACTGTCTTGTAAAGCCAGTATCTTTTCACCTGTCAAACTGCATCAATAAAGGAAAAACAGCACTGTTCAGTTATAGAAATCATCAGGATCACATGTTCCCTTACATTTTCTGACATATTCTCTTGGAAGTTAAATGCTTATTAAGTACCTGAGAGCAAATCACTACTCTACTGCTTTCTGTGAAGGGAGCACTCTTTGCCATGTCTGAAGAAATAAATGAAGCAATTAACTGAGTGTTTAAAGAAACAACTTTCTGAGTGTCCCACATTTTAAATACTTAGCATAGATTGTTTCTTTAGCCTGCCTTGAGGATTATTTATACATCTCAGAAACCATTCAATATCAATTTGAATGTCAAAACATGGTTAATAAGGTAGGTACAATTAGTCTATTCTGGACAAATTCAGGGGAATAGTCATTTGAACCAAGGCATTTTCTTAATGACAGAAAGCATATCCCTTCACCACATATTAATTATTTAAATTACTTTATCCACAAAGATCTATTTTTATATGCTAATATGGAGCCAGTTTGAATAGGAACTTTGTTTCAAAGCCAGAAACTTTTTTTAAAATTTATTTTATGTGTATGAATGTACTGTCTGCATGTAGGTTTGTGCACCTGTGTCGTGTAATGCCGCGGAGGTCAGAAGAGGGTATCGGATTCCCCTGGAACTGGAGTTCTCCTGGAATTGGAGTTACAGACGGTTCTTAGCCGCCATGTGGGTGCTGGGGATCGAACCTGGGTCCTCTGCAAAAGCAGTCGGTGCTCTTAACCGCTAGGCCATCTCTCCAGCCCCAAACCCAGAAACATTTTATAGGTATCTTTCTTCCTGTCTGGTGAGTCTTCTAGGATGGATGTCCTGCTTCAGGGCTGTTCCTGTCACTGCCCTCAACCATCTGTGCCCCCTGATGGCATCTGTCTTGAACACAGGTTGTTGCCAGCTTTAAGTAAAAACTATAGCTTCATATAATCCAAGCTTGCCCGTTGTTCTAGTCTTCTTCAGGATCACCACACAGCATCATCCTCTCCCCAAAACAAAGGTACGGAGTCTCTAACAATGGGCAAAAACATTCTTACAGAAAAACATTTTTTTTTCTTATAAAAACATGTATTATGTATGGGTGCATTAGCCGTTTGGTATATAATGATATATTTAACTTTCACTTCAATAGGGAGAGAAACAGAAATATGCAGCTAAGTGCTGGTAGGTTGCTCTAGATCCAGTTTGCCTAACAATAAATTAAATTGATTTTCTGTTGACAATGTTTCAAACAAAACAAAATATATGTTTATCGAATTGAGGCTATTGTAGTTTTCTAATAACAGGATGCCAAGTGGAAGATAGGGCATGTTCCTGGCCACTTCCCTCAGAAGGAAATACCTGTCACATATTTCTGTTGTGATTAGTTTAAGAACTGTGCATGTCTCTAATAAATCTATAAATCTAAAAATTCTAATAACATTACAGATTATAATTTCATTACCAAAATGATCATGCTTTTACATGATGATCACGGATCATTATCTTATCATTACTTTATTTTAATAGAGTTCTTAGATAGTCTGGGGGAACAGACTCAATGGTCCAAAAGATCAATATTACAGTTTTCCTTGACTTAAGTATTTCAATATTAAGCAATTAACTTGAAATGACTGTAATGATACTATTAGTCAATAAAATAAAGCAGACCAATTTCCCAACAGGTTCATGACGCTTGTTTAAAATAATTATTTTATGGGGCTGGAGAGATGGCCTAGCGGTTAAGAGCACCGACCGCTCTTACAGAGGACCCGGGTTCGATCCCCAGCACCAACATGGCGGCTGAGAACCGTCTGAAACTCCAATTCCAGGAGAACTCCAGTTCCAGGGGAATCCGACACCCTCTTCTGACCTCCACGGCATTGCATGACACGGGTGCACAGACTTGCATGCAGACAGTACATTCATAGACATACAGAAATAATAAATAAAAAAATTTAAAAATAATAATTATTTTATTGGGACTGGAGAGATGGCCTAGCAGTTAAGAGCGCTGACTGCTCTTCCAGAGGACTAGGGTTCGATCCCCAGCACCCACATGGCAGCTGAGAACCATCTTTAACTCCAGTTCCAGGGGAATCCGACGCCCTCTTCTGACCTCCGTGGCATTTCACGACACGGGTGCACAAACCTACATGCAGACAGTACATTCATACACATATGAAAATAAATAAAAAATTTAGAAAAAAAGTAAAAAAATAATTATTTTATCCATCAAAAGAGGCATTATGTATTCCAATATGATAAAACTGGGGAAGAACTGAAAGAACAAATTCATCTATATGAAGATTTGTGGTAAGTCACTTATAAATAATTGCTCAATGATGATTCCATCCTTCTAATTGGCATTGAGTTTTGGTTCATCTACAAATAGAATTTTCCTCATAATAGTCAGTCATTCTGTGCATTTTAATACTTTTTTCTTAAAGGAAAGAACTACCTGATCTCAAAATGTGGTAGCACTGTTAAAGGACAATTGTGTGTGGTAGCTTCTATTTTTTTTTTTTTTATTTATGTGTATGACAAAAAAAAAAATGCCAGGCGTGGTGGCGCATGCCTTTAATCCTAGTGCTTGGGAGGCAGAGGCAGGCGGATCTTTGTGAGTTCAAGGCCAGCGTGGTCTACAGAGTGAGTTCCAGGACAGCTGGGGCTACAGGGAGACCCTATCTCAAAAAGACAAAATAATAATAATAATAATAAATAAAAATTAAAAAAATAAAAGTTATGTGTATGAATGTATTGTCTGTATGTAGGTTTGTGCACCCGTGTCATGCAATGCCATGGAGGTCAGAAGAGGGCGTCGGATTCCTCTGGAACTGCAGTTCTGCTAGGATTGGAGCTACAGACAGTTCTCAGTCACCATGTGGGTGCTGGAGATGGAACCCGGTTCCTCTGCAAGAGCAGTCTGTGCTCTTAACCACTAGGCCATCTCTCCAGCCCCAAGCTTCTTTTTCTAATTACAGTACTTAGAAGTCAAAGACAGGAAGGTAGCCAAGAGTTCCAGACCATCCTGTTTTACAATGTGACACTCCCCAATCCCAAACTGGCAGAGAATAAGTGACTCTGAATAGAGCATTCTACATCTATTTAAGAAATTTGAAAAGTGATAAATCAATTAAATATAGAAGATTAGTTATGCATATCAACCTAATATTATATTTCTGGTTCATGGAAATATAGTAATGTCTTTCCCAAACATAAGACAATGGAAGAAAATGGTACATACTTTTAATTCAAGTTTTAATGTTTTTGTCCTTAAGAGTGGCAAGAGTTTCCAATCATATTGCACACTTCTCAAGTGTAGATATTTATTATATTTTTAATGCATCTTATAGGAAAGAAATGAGTGCATGACTAAGTGTTCAAACCTTGCTGCATGCCACATGGGAAAACAGATGGGGAAAAAAATCTGAAGAGAAATGAGTCCAGTGGCTTTCATTGTCAACAGGATTATATAACACAAGGATGCACTTTCTAACAATACAAATAATGCAATGTTTGATAATTTGGTGCATCCCATTAGATTTTGGAGGAGATGATCAAACACATGATGTCAAAATATTTATGGAAATACTCATGAAAAACATGTGTATAATGAGTTTAGAAACTATGTAGTCACCTCTCTGTGAAGCTTGATCTATATAGGCTTCATGTTACATAGAGAATAAATCTCAGATAATAGGTTAAAAGAATTATGTGCAAACCATAGCAATACTCTATTTAATGTTAGCTATTTGAGTTGATCTTTAACTCTGTAAGATAGATGAAATAATTATTTCTTGATATGTTTTGTTTAGTATTAAGATAAACACTAAATAGTCTCTAAAACTATTGTGAGAAGAGTCCCTGTTTAACATTTAATTTATGCAGGTATTTCAAGATGAGTAAGTCACTAATTCAAGGTTGTGAAGAACTGTTTAGCCTAGATTATCATGATATTTGACAAACTTTATGATGAAACAGTCTGGGAAGTCTGTGAAATGAAAGCAAGGTCTCCACTCCAGAGTTTTGACATAAGAGAGAGTATATCTTAAACAATAATTTAAGTGCTGCTGCTGCTGGGGACAGAATACCATTCAGGTACATATATTTATTACAACTCACATAATGAAACAATAGATTGCTAAAAAGAAAAAGAAACCGAGAAGTAGAAAACAATAGGACTGGGTCTACTTTTCATAAACACATAAGTTTGAAGATAAAGTGTTTTCAATAACTTTGATAATGATGATACTCTAAAGAGCATCATACTGCTGGGAGTAGTAGTGCACACTTTTAATCCTAGCACTTTGAAGGCAGAGTCAGGCAGAGCTCATTGAGATCCAGGCTATCCTGGTTCATACAGTCAGTTCCAGGCCAGCTGGGCTACAGGAAGACCCTGTCTAAAATGGACAAAAAGAAAGAAAAAGAAAAAAGAAAGAGGACCTTTGCAGTAATTGAATTGCATTATAAAAAGGATCAGAGATTCACTGTAATTTTCCAAGAATGAATTGCAGCCAGGCCTGGTTGCTCATGCCTTTAATCCCAACAACTAGGAGTCGGAAGCAGGTTGATTTCGACCAGTGAGAAGCCAGCCTGTCTACAGAATGAGTTCTAGGCCAGACAGGACTATACACTGAGACATTTACTTTTTAAAAAGTGCACTATACAGATACAATAGAATAAATAAGTAACTAAATAAATAAAGAGTGTCAGAATATTGGAGGTAAGTGATATATTTAAGAACTGATATATGAAAAGGCATGAAAGTTTCTATTTCAGGATAGAAGATAATACAGAAATGTTAAACATATCACATTTTAGTAATTATTTTCATTTCATAAATGAAATTGCGGTAGTGAATGACATATAGCAATTATATTATTGTAGCTTTTATTTTCTTTGAAATAATACTTAACAAAAGATATTTAATTTTTTTCCAAAATAATACGTGAACTTAATACATTGAAAATATATTTTGACTATTTAAATAAAATTTTATTTTACAGGGAGTTTTTTCAATACTTACATTTTAAAACTATTAAAACTGTAAACAATGACTCAAACTAGAAAATATCATATAAAGCAAAAGAGAAAATCTGACACTTACAGGGGGGCCTTTTGGTCCAGGGAATCCGACTGGGCCCTGAGGTCCTTGAGGGCCCTGAAAATAAAAAGCAGGGGAGAAAATTTAAAAATATACATTGAAAGACATGTCTTCATACTTCGTGGTTGATTTCTATAGAGAAAACAGAGGGTAGCGTTCGATTTCCTCATCATAATGAGGAGAGTATGGCAGTACATGATGATCAGGCCTAACCTAAAAATAAAATGATTTTTGATTATGTAAAACTGAGCATCACACCAAGGTTCTTAGAAATATTTTATTTATTATTTTTATGTGTATGGATGCATTGCCTTTCTGTATGTAAGTGCACCTATGCAGTGTAATGCCCACCGAGTCAGAATTTGATTCCCATTACCCTGGTCCTGTGCCAGAGCACCCAGTGCTCATAACCACTGAGACATCTCTCCAACTAACCACTATTCTTATCTTAAGGGCACTGTAAATATTTAGAATTCATCCAAATATCCAATGATCCTAAATATGACACAATACCACCACATTTAAGGCTCAGAGTACATTGCACAAAAGAATACAGGAAATATGGAAGAGCTAGGAGATAGGGTGAAGGGCTGTGAAATGTCGCCCTTGTTACTCAATACAACAAGTGCAATTGTTAATTTACAACAGCTGCAGTTAACTGTACTAGACCCACAACATTCCAGTTCTTCACAATCAACCACAATGGTGGAGGAGTTCACAGGGCAGTGTCTTTTCCTGCTGAACTACTGTCTATTGATAGATTCTGGAAAAGCAGGAACCGCTGTCTCTAATTATGTACCTAATGCTGAGCCCACTAGATTCCAACATATACTTCTAAACCCTTGATTACACGGATAGCCCTAGTTAATCTCAGTGGGTCACAAAATAAACTTGAAAGTAAGAAAGAGATTTGTGTGTAGTTGTAGACAATGATGGTAGGGAGGTGGAGAGGGCCAGGATAAGAGTGGTCAGGATCCAGTATGTACATGTGTGAAATTGTCTACAAAAATGAATTGATTAAAATATTAAGCTAGTGAAAAATACATATTGAGAAGTTTCACAGTATTTACACTTTTAAAATTGGATGGAAACAGTTATGGAAGGCCTTTCAATTTGGTTTGATAAAATTCCCAAAGAAAATTTACCATGGACTGCAAACAACTTCTGTCCCTAGTAATATACAACTAATGGGAAACGTATGTGAGTGTCTTTAAAGCATCACAGGAAATAACTTTAGCCATACCAAATAAGCTATAGTATCATTTCCATTACTTATGAAATCTATGCCTAATGGATCACTCTCTTTTGTAGATAATGTAAAAGGAACTTCTTATTAACATTCTGCCCCAATATGCATTTATAATATCATTCCTTGGTTGATGCATAATTTGCTATATTAGTCCAATACTTATTTACATATACTTAAAATGCATAAAGCTCACCCTGTTAACAGTAGTTGTTTGGATGGCAGAAAATAGATTGGTACATAAGCAGTATACAATTATATTTTAGAGGATGATATAAAGCGAGCATAACACACATAAAATGCCTTAGTAATAAAATTTGGACTTATATATTTTCTCAGCAAAAACTACTGAAGTGAGTCCTTAATGGAACTTCCATTTTACGTTATCAATGTAGGCTTCAGAAGGAAGATTTCATTAATATTTTTTCTTAATTTTTTTATTGAGCTTGTACATTTCATAGAACAATTCTTAATCCAAATTGGACCCCTTCCCTCATTCATGCCCACCCTCCCCTCCCCCCGGACAGAACTCATGGATTCTGGAATATGTGTTAAGTCCTATCTTGCATCCTTTTCTCAGTATTTTTAAATTTTTTAGATGCAGAAAGTTTACTGTTTTGGTCTGTTCTTTGAACAAGTCTCTGTTTTTTGTTTTTCATTAATATTTTTAAGCCAATTCTATTTCAGAAATAAATACAAGCTTTTGGTGTTTATTTTTTTTACATATTTTACTTATTACTTTTTAGTTAATGTGTATGAGTGTATCTCCTGCATGTGTGTCAGTACACCCCTGTTGTGCAATGTCCAGACAGGTCTGGAAAAGAGGTGGGACTCCTCTGGCACTGGAGTTATAGAGGGTTGTTAGCCACCATATGGTGCTGAGAATTGAACTCATGGTCCTCTGCAAGAGCAGCCAGATCTCTTAACTGCTGAGCCATCTATCAAGCCCCTGCTTTAACTATTCCAACATATTATCTTAAAATTAAAAAGAAACTTCAAAGAATTTATGTAGTTAAAAAAAAATCTCTTCATGCAATTGCCCACTGCATTGGGATAATGTTAAGAATTTGTAAATTTTCTACTTATTAAAGCATGAAACCTCTATTCTTAAATACTTGCATAAAAATTTAAAATATGAATAATTTTTTATTTTAATGCTAAAATTTTGAAACAGTAGGCTTAAAACTTGGGGAATACTTCATTTTCCAATTTCTTAAGCCACCTGTGTTTACAAATTCCATTAAGGACAAAAAATAATTTAAAAGTCATAATAAAAAAGAAGAAAACATGTTTTGGTTTATAGAATTCTATACAAAAGCATACACGTTTTCTTTCTGCATCAGCCAAAGCATAAAAATTCTTCTTTTTTCTTTCCTATTTGTATTTTTAATTGAATTTTGTATATTTCATATAAAACATCTCAATCATCGCTATAAACCCTCCTCCATCTGCACTCTCCCATAGGAGCCCTCACTGGCTTTCATGCATTCTATTTTATGTCAAGACCTAGCAAGTCAAGTTAGTGTATCCAGATATCCCGCATTGAAATTTTATCCCCTGGGATCTAGTCGGCTTATCTAGAACTTCTCCCCTAAAGAAGACCTATTCTCCCTCACCCAGCAGTAATCTCTGGATAAGACTGGGGCCTTTTGCCCATTTCCCCAGTTCTATGCTGAGTTTTTTTCTGCTTGAGTGTGCATGGGTCCTGTGCATACTGTCATAGTCGTAGATTCATATGAGCAAGGTCCCAGGAGCTTGTAAGACTCTGTTTCCATATGGTCATGCACCTCCTCCCTTGGTTCTTAACAATCATTTCACCCCGTCTTCCACAATGAACCCTGAGCCCTGGGTGGGAGGAATGTAATATAAGAGTCCATTCCAAGGACCCAAGCTTACATAATCTTATTCCTCTACACTTTGGCCATTTGTGACCTTTTGTGTTCATTGCCCTCTGTTGTGTGATGGACCTTCATTGATATAATTTGAGAAATGCATTACTATTCTCTCTATCCTTTGTTCTGCTATATTTCATTAGCCTTTGATGTAGAGGTGTAGGTATTCTTTTGGCAGAAGCACTTAGAAAGTCAGCAAGCAGCCTCCAATCCTGGACCCCTGCTGATATCTTGCTTGCCTGTGATACCTGCCTGGTGCCAATTGTCTTTGATGCCTTGGGCAAAGCATTGTTAAATTCCCATAGTGATCTGGAGCATATGGCATGAAATCCCGCCTGTCCCAACCCCCAATTCTGTATGTCCCAAACCCCTACAAGGTTCTTCATAAAAACCCTGAGTTACCAAAGTAACCTACTATAACTATTAGTGCTGTTTAAATACCTATATATCTAATTGTATGTGCTTCATTAGTAGGATCGAAAGGTTATTCCTGGACAAACTGTCAGCCCATGAAAGGAAACAGACAGAATTGACCAGAGTCCAAGACAACAAGCTCCAGAGAAAGTAGACTGTTTTGCTTCTCATCCACCTGTGCCCCTTTTCTAAGCCTAGGGAACAATCTGCGGAAGAGGGGTCGTGGTAAAATGTAATGGCTGCGATTGGGGTGAATGGTGAAACTACAGCAATATAGACTGGACACTCATTTGATCAACTTGATTGAACATACAAGCCGCCCCCCTGCTGGATGGTGGGGCTGTGGGGGTTTGGCACAACAGCCTGCAAATTGGTTTTACATGAGGGATGCTGTACTCATAAATTATCACTTATTGCTAAAAAATGAAAAAAAAAAACTGAGAGAAAGATGCAGGACAGTTATGGCAGAATGCATGATCTGGGATGGGTGGGGTGGGATGGGGGAAAGGGAAAGGGAAATATGCCTGAACTGAATTGGAAAATGATGTATGAAATAACACAAAGCATCATAAAAAAAACTTAAAAAAATAAATAAAAGGATAAGAGTGCCAAAAAAAAAAAAAAAAAAACAACCCTGAGTTACAACAATAAACCAAGTTTTTTCCCTGTGGAGTTACTCCTGGTCTCATCTCTGAGTCCATCTCTCTTTTCCTCTTTCTATTCTTTTGGGTCTTACTTCCTACCTCTCTCACCCTCCCTGCTGGGGCTCAAGCTCAGATTGTTAAATGGCTGGCCAGGGACAATCCCAAGGCTTGCAGTGCTGGGAGCCCTCGTCCAGGGGGGAAGAACATCTCATGGAAGGCAGCATACACGTGATACATTTTAAAGGGACATCAGGTTCCAATGTAGATGTGTAGGCCTAGTAACCACTATAATGACTGGCATATCACAGTACATTGGGGCAGTAGTGGTACTTTTATCTTGGGTTACTTCACTGGATTTAAAGTCTACTCAATACGAGAGAACTCATGTGGTACTGTAAACATAGCCAAATACACATGGATGGAGACGTTGTAGATCTTAGAGAAAAGTCTAAGAATGTCACATTTTAGGTACTTTCTTACTATATGTTATCTCTTCTTATCCACAGTTTTACTTTATCATAGGAAATAACAAGTTCAGTATATAGCTCAGTATGCAGCATTCAGAACTATCACAGTGTTTAGCACCCAGTGTCAGTCTTGACAGGTAAAGAGAGCAACTCAGTTTCACAACAGTGAGGTAAAAAACACAGAAACACTAAACATGAAGAATGTCCTTATTCCCAACTAGTGCCATTAGATAAATACCTAATTAAATGTGGATTTTAATGACTATTTTAATGTATCCTTTTATAATGAGGCATATTTAGGCCCCAAAGGACTGGCTACTTACAGAAAATACAAATTCAGTAGATACTAGTTTTGTTGCTTCTTTTCTCTGCTTATTTGTTTTGTAAAACTGGCAAACTTAGAGCTAAATCCAAGCTATATTATTTAACTCTGTAAGAATATGCTTATAATATCAGTAAACCCAGATCATGACAGACCCCATTTCCTAAAAAATGAATATATGACCATGTCATATACATATATGTAGCTAAATATTAAGTTAATGTTAAAGAAACCACTGAAATAGTCAAAACCATTATTATTGTTATTCAATTATATTGCAAAATTAGCTTCCTGAACCTCCCTACTTATATGTATATAATATTGTTATATTACATTAATTATATATTATTATTTTTTGTATGAGAACGTATTGCTTGCATGAATGTAAGTACACCCATGTTATGCAATGCATGTGGAGGAAAGAAGAGGGTATCAGATCCCCTGAAACTGGAGTTATGGATGATTGTTAGTGGCTATGTGGGTCCTAGGATTTCAACCTGGGTCTTCTACAAGAGCAGGCAGTGCTCTTAACCACTGAGCAATCTCTCTAGAACCAGGTTCTCATACATTTTCAACAAAATCTGTCATGGCAATAATTCTATCATCATGCCACTAAGTGTTTAAGACACTTAGTCAAGATGTCCACTACCTGGTGAATGAATGAGAATGTGGAATACATGAACAGTGCAATTTTATAAGAAAAATAAAAAATAGAAAATTTCAAGAAAATGGATGGATATGGAAAACTGTACATTCCCTGAGGTAATCCAGACACAGAAAGACAGAAGCTTCATGTTCTCTTTCAGATGTATATACTAGCCCTAAACATTTATAAATGTATATATGTGGACATGGGTGTGAGAATCAGTCATGTAACCACAAAGGAGAGCATGCAAGTCAAGAAAGAGGAGTTGAAGAAGGGGATTAACAGAATACATGTGATATGAAAATGGATAAGATGATACTGGGAGTGGAAAGGTATGAGGCGAGGCTTGGGAGATGTGGATGAAGGAGGTTAGGTCAATAAAAACAAACATTTAAAAAATGCCATCATAAAGTATGCTAGTAAAAATTAAAGTAGAAAGAGATACTGAAAAAGTTCTTAGCATTTGTAAATTCTTGCAAGTAAATGAGGGGATATTAGGGTTAATACTGCCATTTACCATATATAACACCAGTAATATGCTCTCTTTATGTAGAAACTGAAAAATTGTATAAATGTTTATTGAAGAAAATTCATTCTATGTTACAAAAATAAAAACATTCTTCACTTGGATCCTTAAAATATACTTGCCTCACTCTCAAACTGTTTTCCCAAGTACTGTAGCTGTTGGGTCGTACTGTGTTTCAAATTATAATGTATTATCAAAAATGTCTGTGCTTTAAAACACAGTAAAACTCAATTATTCTATGATTTGTTAATTTTTCTAATAATTTAATGATTCAGCTGTTTTAATTAGTTTAAGTCTATCTTCTTATTAACATGACTTGAACCATAAAATATATAAAATATATGCATTACTTATGAATCAAAAATGTATAAGATAAATGGACTTAATTTGGGAATAGTTCATCTAGAGAGAGAAGCATTTACTAGATAATTTAATTAAATATGAATCAAGGCCATAAACATAAAGTTTAATTAAATGTTTATTCTTCTTATGCCTTAATCTACTCCTAGCTTTGTTACAAAGGGAAATTATACTTCATTCTGCTCTTTAATTATAAATTCAAAATTCTTTTTTAATTTATTTTTTAAATTTATTTTACACTTTCTTTATCAAATATAGACCCGAGTCCCCCCGATCCCCCCACCCCACCAGAACTCATGCATTCTGCCAAACATGCTTTTCATCTCTTTCTCAGTCTTTCTCAATATTCTCCATGTGGAAGTTGACTGTTTTGAGCAGAAGTTCACTGTTTCAGTCAGTTCTTTGATCGGTCCATTTGTTGTGTTGTCTATTGTTCCAAATACTCACTTCCCAACTGCTTAGACCACAAAGCTCAAGGTCCATGCACAAACAATACAACTAGGTAATTTTGGCTTACAATAGGCATCCACGGATGGAGGATACCATTTTCGTCCATTTTGTTCTGGGACTTTGTACTGTCACTCAGCTCATTAAACGCGGCCAACAGCTCTGCATACGAGGCTGTTGCTCAGTTGTGGATTATGATATGAGTGTAGTCCTCCAAAGGGTTCATACCACACTACAAGATTGACTCTTTTCAGGCTGTGGTGAGAATCCTAGGTCTTTGGTGAGAAAGGTGGAAGCATAAGGAGCAGCTTGTGGGAGGTAATAAGGCGGTGAGTAGTGAAGCCAAGAAACTGTCCGGCGAATGTCTCCGTAAACCACGATCCACTTCCATATCCTGCTCAGCGGAGCCGCCCGCAAGCAGTGAAACCCGCATGGTGTCCTCTAGCTCCAGCCATTTCCTGCAAAGCTCATGATGTCATCTTTCTTTTACTGCTGCATAGAACTCCATGTGTAATGTTACCACATTTTCTCTATCCACTCATCAGATGAGGTGCATTTGGTGGTTCCAGCTCCTTGCTATTGTGAAGAGAGCTGCAATAAAACATGGCTGGTGCATATATCTTTGCAAAGATGAGTCTTGGGTACATGGCCAGGAGTGGTATGGCTGGGTCAGGTGGCAAGTTCATTCCAAGTCTTCCAAGGGTTCTCCACACTACTTCCATAGGGGTTGTCATGAATTTACATTCCACCCAGCAGTGAATGAGTTTTGTCCTTTCCCCACAACCTCTCCAGCACTTGATATCATTTGTTTTCTTGATTCTAGCCAGTCTTATGGAGTAAGTACGATATCTTGCGTGGTTTGATTTGCATTTTCCTTAATGATTAGTTATGTTGAACACTTCTTAAGGTGTTTCTCAGCACATCTCTAATTCTTACTTTGAAAGTCTATGTTCAGTCTTGCTCCATCTTTTGAGTGTCATTTGTTTCTTTCTTCTCTTTTTTATTGAGTAGTTTATATATTCTGGAAATCAATGCTTTGTCAGATCTTTCTGCATGAAGGTTTCCTCCCACTCTGTGGGATTTCTCTTCACTTCCTTGATTGTTTCTTTTGATGTACAGAAGTTTTGAGTTTATATGAGGTCACCATTTGTCAACTGTCAACCTTAATACTTGCACTGCTGCTATCTGATTTAGGAAGTCTTTTCTTTTTTGTTCATTTTTTTTTTTTTTTCTTCTATCGCCTTCAGAGTTTGGGGTTTCACATTGAGGTCTTTATCCATTCTGGGTTGACTTTTGTACCAGGCTGAGAGGTAGGTTTAATTTTATTCTTCTACAAATATGTGATCCAGTTTTGCCAACACCACTTGCTGAAGATGCTGTCTTTCTCCATTGTGTCTTCTTGGCACCCTGTCAAATATTGGGATGGCTGAAATTGTATGTGCTTCAGGTTTTGGATCTTCAGTTTTGTTCCATGGTCTAACGTTTTTTTTTTTTTTTTTTTTTTTTTTTTTGCTGCCAGGCTGTTTTTATGACTATAGCCCTGTAAGTATATTTGAAGTCTGGTATAGAGATAACCCCCTGTGTAGCTCTTTTCGCTCAGGGTTGTTTGGCTATTCGGGGTCTTTTGTTTTTCAAATGAATTTAAGGACTTTTTTTTCCAAGCCTGTGAAGAAACTCTTGGGGATTTTGATTGGATTGCGTTAAATCTATTACAAAGTTTAGGGTAGAATGGACAATTTTACAATGTTAATTTTCCCAATCCATGAGCATGGATGTTTTTTCATCTTCTGATGTCTTCTTCATTTCTTTCTTTAAAGGTTAAAAAATTTTGTTGTAGAGATCCTTGGTGTCTTTGGTTGTTTTCCTAGGGATTTTATTGTTTTTGAGGCATTGTGAAGTGGGAAGTTCTCTTTGAATTCTTCTCCAGTTGCTTGTTCTTGGTGTAAAGAAAGGCCATGATTTTTTTAGGTTTAATTTTGTATCCTGCCGCTTTACTGAAGCTGTGTTAATCGTTTCTAGGAGTTTTCTGGCAGAATTTTTAGACATTCCTAGGTAAACAATCATATTATCAGCAAATAGGGATAGAGTTGACTTCATCTTTCCAATTAGTACTCCTTTAATTTCCTTTTTTTGACTCTAGCAAGTGTTTCAAGTACTGTATTGAAGAGGATGTGACAGGGAGCCTTGCTGAGTTCCTACCTTTAAAGGGATTGTTTCTGTCATTTCCCCATTTATGATGATATTGGCTGTGGGTTTCCCTGTTATGGCTTTGGATTACATTGAGGAATGATCCCTCAATCCCAATTCTTTCTAGACTTTAAACACGAAGGGATGCTGGATTTTGTCAAAGGCTTTTTCAGCATCAATTGAGATGATGGTAATGGTTTTTGTCTTTCATTCCATTTACGTGTTTGATGATGTTTACTGATTTTTGTATGTTGAACCATCCCTGTATCTCTGTTATGAATCCAACTTGGTCATGATGGATGATCTTCTTAATGTGGGTCTGTATGCGATTTGCCAGTATCCTGTTTAAATTTTGGCATCTGTGCTTCATTAGGGAGATGGGTCTATAATTCTCCTTTTTTGTTTATCTTTGGCCTGGTTTGGGAAAGAGTGATGCTGACTCATAGAAGGAATTTGGGAGAATTCCCCTCTGATTGTATCCTTCTAAACAGTTTCAGTAATAATGTTTTAGGTCTTTTTTGAATTTTTTATGAATTCTGCTGTGAAACTGTCTGGGCCTGGGCTTTTTTTAATTGGGAGGTTTTTATTGCATTCTTCAATTTCTCATGTTTTATGGGTCTGTTTAACTGTGGATCTCTTCTCCAGGATTCAGATATTCACTCCGATTTTATTCTGGTTTCACAACTTGTTAGAGTATAGGTTTTGAAGTATTCCCATATGATTTTCTGGATCTTTTTGTTGTTGTGATTATTCTTTCATCACAGATTGTATTGATTTGGAGTTGTTCTTTCTTTTGGTTTACTGGGCTAGAGTTTTCTGTCTATCTTGTTTATTCTTTCAAGGAACCAACTTTTGGATTCATTGATTTTTTGTATTGCTTTCTTTGTTTCTATTTCATTGATTTCTGCTCTAATTTTTGTTATTTCTTCCTGTCTGCTGCATTTAGGGTTCATCTGTTGTTGCTTCTCAAGTGCTTTTAGCTGTAGTGTTAGATCACTCACTCATGCTCTTTCTGTTTTTCTAATGTAGGCACCCAGGGCTATAAAATGCCCTCTGAGGACTGCTTTTAAGGTATCCCATAGTTTTGTTATGTTGTATTGTCATCGTCATTCAGGTCCAGGAATGCTTTTATTTCTTTCTTTATCTCTTCCTTGACCCATTCATTATTCAAGAGTGTATTGTTTAGTTTCCATGTGTTCTTGTAAGCAGTAGGGCTTATCCTGGTGTTGATGTTGAGCTTTATTGCACTGTGGTCTTATAGAATGCATGAAATTATTTCAATCTTTTTGTACTTGTGGAGGTTTCTTCTGTGTCCCAGTATGTGGTGGATTTTGGAGAATGTTCCATGGGGTGCTGAGTGGAAAGTGTATTCTCTGGTATTAGGGCAGAATATTCCATAGAGATCTATGAGGTCCATTTGGTGTATCATATCGTTCAGTTCAGATGTCTCTCTGTTTATTCTTGGTCCTGTTGACCTATCCAAAGGACTCAGTGGGGTATTGAAATCCCCTATTATGAGTGTACTGGGGTTAGTGTGTGACTTGTGGTCCTGGAGAATTGTCTTTATAAAGTTTGGTGCACCAGAGTTTGGGGCATATATATTCATAATTGTGAAATCTTCTTGGTGAATTGTTCCTTTGATAAAAATATAATGACCTCCTTTGTTTCTTCTGATTTCTTTTACTTTGAAGTCTATTTTTATCTGATATTAAAATAGTAACACCTGCTTTCTTTTTGGTACCATTTGCTTAGAATATTTTTCCACTCTTTCACTTTAAGGTGGTGCCTGTCCTTGAAGGTAAAATGTGTTTCTTGTAGACAGCATATAGATGGGTTCTGTTTCCTAATCCAATATCCCAGTCTATGTCTTTTGATTGGGGAATTTAGTCCATTAATGTTTAAGGTTATGACTGATTGGTTTGTGTTGCTTCCTTTTGCCTTATTATCCATTTGCAGTTTTGGTTTAGGTTTCTACTTCTGCAGTTACGCTTTTATTGATTTCTCTTTCTAGGTGCCTGGGGATGGTTGCTCCTTTCTTCTGTTCTTTGAATTGATTTGAGTATTCTCTGAAGGGTTGGTCTTCCGGATATGTATTCTTTCAACTTGTTTATGTCATGGAAGGTTTTTCTCTCTCCTTCAATTATAATCGACATTTTTGCTGAGTATAGTAACCTGGGTTGGCATCTATTGTCCTTTAACACTGGGAATGCTTTGCTCCATGTTCTTCTTGCTTTCATAGTTTTCATTGAGAAGTCAGTTGTAATTCTGATAGGTTTCCCCTTATAGGTCACTTGCTGTTTTTCTCTTGTGGCTTTAAGGATTTTATCTTTGTTTTGGGTATCTAGCATTTTAACTATGATGTGGCGTGGAGAATTTCTTTTCTGATCTTGTCTATTTGGAGTTCTATGTGCTTCTTGTATTTGTATTGGTTTGTCTTTTTTTAGTTTGGGGAAGTTTTCATCTATTATTCTCTTGAAGATCTGATCAATACCATTCTCTTGGGATACTTCTCCTTCCTCTATTCCTATGATGCGGATATTTTATCTTTTCATAGTGTCCCACAGTTCCTGGTTGTTCCACTTTGTGTATTTTTAAAATTTTTCATAATCTTGACTTGAGATTTTTAGTTGTTCTGTGTTATCTTCCAGGTCTGATATTTTTTTGTTCTGCTTCCTCCATTCTGCTTCTGAGGCTTTTTCCATTCCTTTCCTCTTGATTGGATGAGTGTTTGATTTCCTTTTTCATTTCCTCTTTTGATTTCTTTAGTGTTTCTACTTCCTTTTGGAGCTTCTCAATCTCTTCCTGTAGCTCTTTGCTTTACTGGTTGGTTTCCTTATCTTTTTTAGCATGGGATCTTTTCAGTGTTTCTACTTCCTTCTGGAGTTTGTCATTCTCTTTCTCTAGGTTCTTCTTGAGTTCTTCATTCTCTTTTCTTAATTCTTTGTTTTGCTCTTTATAATCTGTATTTCTTTAAGTATGTTCATAATTGTGCTTCTTCTGATATCTGTGTCCTGGGCCATCCCTAGGGGGAATCCCACTGTAGGAATCTTCCACAGGGTTGATAGAGCTTGGTATGGAATTATCCTGCCCCTTTCCCATGTTGTCTCTTCTTCGTGTTTCTGGCATATGGGCTTCTCCTTGCCTATATTCCAATGTGAGTCCCAAATGCCTCTTCACTGTGTTGAAGGCCTGCCTTGCTTGCCTCCTTCAGATGCCTTCATAATCCCACTTGCGGGGGGTGCTCTTTAGCCCGTGCCCTGATACCTGCACTTCAGCTGGTCTCTGGAGATCTCAGATCTCAAGACTCACACAACCCTACCATTTATACCTACTGGGAAGATAACTCCTCCCTCACAGCCACAAAAGCCAATTAAGCCAAAAACAACTGGATTAATGGATTAACTAGTTTAAGTCAATCAATAATCAGCCTTCCTGAAGCACCCAGCTCCTACCTGCCTACCTGCCTACCTGCCTACCTGCGCTTGCTTCATCTGGTCTGAGGAGATCTCAGATATATTCAAAATTCTTATACTCAGCTATAGGTATCCACTATAGGTGTTTCTATTCTCCTATTTACAGAACATCTAATTTTAAGTTTCAAATAAAAATAGTCAATAATATGTTGAAGGCTCAGTGGGTAAATATGCCTACAGCACATACATGAAGGCCCCAGTTCAAAACTCAGAACCCACGTAAAAATGCAAGCTGTGTGATTTCAGCATTCCTATGGGGAGGCAGAAGGCAGTCAGAAGCAGTTGAATCCCTGGTGGATCCTGGGCCAACTAATCTGAACTACACAGTAGAAAAACTATAAAGAGACTATGCTCACGCAAGAGATGCACACATGCCATGGCAAGCATGTATCTCTATTCACATTCAAACATCCTAATGTGCAAAGATATATCACACAGAGAATACACAAAATATGTAGGCATAATTTCATAATACTTAGAATTATCATAGAAACTAAGAATTTATTAGAATTCCTTGAGTGTACAAATTAAAATTGTTGCTAGAGGATTGCTTTCAAAAATTTGGCTCTGATAATGCTTGCTGCTTCTTGCCAAAATAGCCAAGAAGGACTTACTTGCTCATCTGTGTTTGGCTTTATTTTATATCAATTGAAAATCAATTTACTAAATAGTTTTTCTATTTGCTGGAATAGATGTTTTATCTTGACTTGAATGTATATTGATCTTGGCTTAATGGGTACTGGTATTTGCATTTTACCGACATAATGATACTGCCAGCTCTAGCTACAAATGGAGCATTAGGGTGGAAAAATGAGAAGAGACAGCGTAGGAATCTTAACCATATATCAAATAAGAATGCTCTGAGTTTAAGAGTAAGACCGTAGGTCAAGTACACACATGTACTTGCATACAGATATTTCTATTTGCAGAATTTAAACATTTGCAAAAGCATTAACTTTCATTTTGTGTTATGTGATTATGTCATACTTACTCTTTCACCTGGAGGGCCTGGAGGGCCATCACCACCGGAAGTACCCTGGCAACATAAAAAGAAAAAAGAAAAAATATTGACAAAAAGGTCAACTTTGTTTCTTTTAACAGCATGTCTCTGGAATAAGATCAGTCAGATTAAGTGCTAGCCCTACCTTTGGCCCTGGTTTCCCTGTGGGACCTCGTGCACCCCTGGAACCTCGAGGACCCTGCATAGGAAAGCAAAAAGGAAACTTAGCCAGTGCCAAGCAAATACCAAAACATAAATGCATAAAACAAAATCCTGAATGAAAATCACTATTGTAAATGATGTTACCCACCGTTGGACCACGCTGACCCCGAGGACCTGGTTTGCCAGCGACTCCCTGATAAAGACATTTCAGAGTTTCAATATGTAGAAATAACGTCACAGTAAATGGGTATGAGAAATGGGAACTCATGCTGGGAGACCGTCATTAGCAGCCCTGAACAATATACTTATACATCATACCCGAGCACCTTTCTCCCCGTTGGCACCTGGAAACCCAGGAAATCCAGTAGAACCCTGAAATTATCAAAACAATAAAGAATGAATAGATTATTAACATTTACAAGGCACAAGCTCCATTTCTTTTGGAAAACAGTGATTCTTTCAGAGCTGGTGATGTTTAAATATTAAAAAAAAATGTAATTTCTTTGGATACTTACCAAACTTAAAAAGCATAATCTTAAAAATGTAGAGATTTTAAGTTATATACACAAGCTCCCATTATGCATTTAAAAGTGAACTTACAGTGACAGGACAAATCCTAGTAGCTTTGAAAGCATGTATTGATGAAACATAATTTGGTATTAAAATTTAAAAGTAAAATAATCAAGCATTTATCAGATTTCCCATTATTATAGAGCTATTAAAGGATATGAAATGTAAAATACATTTTAATTTCACTGTCCTTATGTTATTTTCAACTCTAAAATTCTATTTTAATCATAAATACTCAGCTACTTAATAAAATATTTGTCCTGATTTAATGGCTCTATATTTGTATAAATATCACTTTTCAATAAACATTTTTCAAACTGCATTAAAGCATAGCTCCTGAAAAGCTCCCTTCACATTTTCTAACTGGTTCTGAATGTGATCATATCTTGCTCCAGTCAGGCATAAAATCCTGAGCTTGGAATTCCAAAGATACTGTTTCAGTTTTTTCCCTTGTGGTTTAGCTAAATAAGGGGAAGGCATGATTTGGCCAGGCTGAATCTACTTTTATCTGTTGGGAAACAGGGTTAGTGATAGAGTAAATACATCATTATGCTTTGAAGTTTGTGGGAGACTGGGAGATTGAAATTTAGGGTTCAAGGACTGAGATATGTGGGGCATAAAATACTACTTCTAATAAACAATGTTTGATTAAAATGTAATAAGTCTATATATTCACTTATTACAAAAGACCACATCTTACTAGTGAAATATAATGTAATTTTTAATAATAAAATCCTCCCATTTCACCTTGGGTATTTGCCCAGATTTTTATATTTTCAGACATTGTTAAATATGACCCTAAAAATGGTGGGCAAAGAGGATCCCCAAACCCACTTTTCTATTTTATATCATTGTATGGATGAAATGCAACGATGTATAAAATGTCTGGATGAAAGTAGAAGACTTTCAAATGTTATACATATAAGTGAGATATGCCAATGTTCTTTGACTTCTGTGCCATTCTTTTTTGCAATCAACTCATTTGCATTATCCAAAAATAATGTTTCCCTAGTGATAAATGCCCCAACTATATCAGAATAAACTGCAATAATTCTAAAAATATGAACTTTTGAGTTACAGCCTTGAGTTTGTAAAACCGAAGCATTCTCATACAAGGGCTTAGAAATCATAGCATTGACCTCTTCAGATCGCATTATGGAAATTTAGGGATAAAATAATCGAATGAATATACAATGTTATTTTTATGGCTCCTTTTTATATATTCTTTGATGACTGTACAGTTAACTTGATTAAGCTGAGAAAAAAATTATATAATAAAAATGGGAGAAAAAAATCTCTGCAAATTACATTTTGAAAAGTTTTAAAACCTTGCTTTTCTCTCTCTTCAGAATCAGATATAGTTACATCTTTGTGCCTATACAATTAAGAATTTGACAAGTCAATAAATGACTTGTATGATCAAATTTTATTTATAATTAAATAATTGTGTTCTGCTTGAAATTGATAATCCCCATCTTTTTTTTTTTTTTTTTTTTTGGGTGTTTTTGAGACAAGGTCTCCCTGTAGCCCCAGCTGTCCTGGAACTCACTCTATAGACTAGGCTGGCCTTGAACTCACAAAGATCCACCTGCCTCTGCCTCCTGAGTGCTAGGATTAAAGGCATGTGCCACCATTCCCGGCAATAATCCCCATTTTTAATAAAATTTTTTTTAATTTTATTTTTTTCTGTATGTGTATGAACGTACTGTCTGCATGCAAGTCTGTGCACTCGTGTCGTGCAATGCCGCGGAGGTCAGAAGAGGGTCTCGGATTCGCCTGGAACTGGAGTTCTCCTGGAATTGGAGTTTCAGACAGATCTTGGCCGCCATGTGGGTGCTGGGGATCGAACCCGGGTCCTCTGTAAGAGAGGTCGGCGCTCTTAACCGCTAGGCCATCTCTCCAGCCCCAATAATCCCCATTTTTATAAATACCCTCTTGAATTGTTCTTAGTATTAATTTTGGTTTGATGAATTTATTTTCTTACATAGTGGGGGGGCACACAAAACATTCAAACAACTAGTTTTCTATTTAAGGTACAAAATGCATAATGTATATTTAAAGAAAACATTGGCTTTAAAATGGTAAAACAAGGGCTGGAGAGATGGCCTAGCAGTTAAGAGCGCCGACCGCTCTTGCAGAGGAACCGGGTTCGATCCCCAGCACCCACATGGCGGCTGAGAACCGTCTGTAACTCCAACTCCAGGAGAACTCCAGTTCCAGGGGAATCCGACACACTCTTCTGACCTCCGTGGCATTGCGCAACATGTGCACAGACCTACATGCAGACAGCAGACAGTACATTCATACACGTAAATTTAAAAAAAAAAATTTTTAATTAAAAAAAATGGTAAAACAACAAGAGTACAAAGTCAAAGTTAGTACCAAAATTACAACAAATTAATTTAAAAAATTTATATACTGTTAGCTATAAAAGTATTCTTCCTTAAAATAGATCTTTTGGTGTGAAACACATACTAATTTATAGTACATTTGGTGGTTTGACTTTATCATTAGTATATGTGTCTAATTATAATCCTAAACTGCTTTGAGATTAGCAGACAATTTTCTTAGAACACATCTATTCAAACTTCATTGCATTAATTTAGGAAAAAATAAAGCTATTTTTGATCTCTGACGTGTCCATCTTTTATTGGTATTTAATTTAAAAAACTTGGGAGCCAATTTTTTTATTATAAAATGTTACCATAGTTATGAAGACAAGTGACATTAAAATAAAATCCAGATATTGAGATTAAGGGTTATAGAAAAGTATCACTGTGAAAAGAAATATTATCCTTTGGTCACTTATTTATTTTTGTGATAAAGAGAATTCAGAGAGTAGTAATCAGAAAATTGATGTGGAAAAGCAGGAAAAGATCGTGATTTCAAGTAAAGTCTTAAATAATAATTGTGCTCATCTAAATAATATTATCACAGTTTTCTATTATTTACAATCAAAATAAGAGAATACTACAATTCCTGTGCAACTTACTAAACAAATCAATAATTCACAAAGTAAAATAGAAATAGTCAATGTTTCTGGGTTAAGCAATAAATGTCTCTTTCTATCATAATAATACATGAAAAAAATTTCAATGTGCAAAACATTTAAATGATTCTTTTTTCTAATTTTATTTATTTATTTTATGTGTATGAATGTACCATCTGCATGTAGGTCTGTGCACCCGTGTCGTGCATAAATGATTCTTAAATTATTTAAAATACAATGATGCAAATCTTTAGAAGGTCTCACAATATATTTACATCCTCCTGTATAAGAAAATAATTTTTTTCTGGAAACTTGATAACAAAATCACATGGAAAATTTAATGCACACTTCATGACAATGTGTTAAAATGGTTCATGGTTGTTGGGGGACAGTTTTGATAACTATAGTTTATCCATGAAATTGATTAATACATGTATTAATTGTAATATAACTAGAATTTTCTCCATCTTCTAGTTTTTATGCCTAGTGAGGATAATGGGAAATACATTAATATAATTGTACATACTAAATTTAAAAAAATGCACTAAGAACGGTGGTCCAGGCCTTGTAAGCCTAGCAAACTTCTCTCTCTCTCTCTCTCTCTCTCTCTCTCTCTCTCTCTCTCTCTCCCTCTCTCTCCCTGTAGACACTTGATAGAGCTTTTGGTGGGGGTTAGTCTTGAAAGACTTAATCTCACACTCTTGCCTCCACAGCTGCTACATAGAAAACTTTATATTGCTTTACATCACCAAGACTGCAGCAATTTGTTAGGAAACTCGAAGGAAACAAATATTGGTGGAAGTGAAGGTCAACAGAAGAGGAAATATGCATTTGACTCTTAACAAAACAGAATAGAGCCAGTGAGGTGGTTCAGGTAACACTTGCCTACCATCAGCCAAAGGACCTGAGTCTGATTGCCTACCGGAACACACATGGTGAAGGAGAGAACTGAATCTCAAAAAGTATCTTGACCTCCACACATGCACCCTAGTACCCATGTACACACACACACACACACACACACACACACACACACAGATACACACACACAACTAAATGAACATAAATTATAAATATTTAAAAAATGGAATAGTAATTCAAATCCTTAGGGTAGGATAAATAAAATAAAATGCTATTATGGTCCTCATGACACCTACTCTATACCAAAATGAATTTTAGTTTTCTTCCTTGGATTGTCCTTATTCCATTAACACCAAACTTTCCTGTTTCCAAAACTCTTCCACTCCACGATTACAGGATCTCTGAGATGCCTACACTCCAGATATCTATGTTAAAACCTAATTTTAAATCATAAATGATTAATTTAACTTTGCAGCATGTTGATAAAAATATAAATACAAATTAGTTATTTTACCTTTGGACCTTGTCTTCCTGGATAGCCTGGTAATCCTGGAACTCCAAGTTTCCCCTAAAATTAAATATAAAAAATATAAGGTTAAAAAACAGACTCTCTATCCAGAACTGCTTTGATGACAATTTTAACCAGTTGTCTAGATATTAGAGAACATATTTGCATAATTGAAAATAAAGGAAGTATTCACATGAATTTACTTTCATTATAGTTTTTCATTTCCAGACAAAAAGAAAATTATATGTTAATGTATTTCTGATCCTTTATTGCTGCCTAATAACTTCTGTAACACCAATAATAGTGTTTGCTTGGAGGCACTGTGCCCCAGATGAAGAGACTTCTCACACCCTGTGAACTATAAAGCATAGCCAAAGAAAGGCAGCTTTTTAATTCAACATGATTTCAAGTTAATTAATATAGGTGGGAATACATTTAGACCTGATCATTCCAACTACAGGAAACCTTTATAACCAGTTATTTCATTTTTCATGTCTAACTATAATCAAGTGTTTAAGTTATGTAACTATGGTTAAAATATAAATAATTGAATATGGATACTTAAAATTAAATTTTAAATATTGCTTTATGGGTTAATAAATCAGGCTACTGAATTTGTGTGTTGAGAACTATAGCAAACAATGAAAATTTATGTGGAGGATTACTGAACGTGGAGTGTACTTGAATACATAACTATTCTGTCCAATTCGAATGAAATGTGCTCTCAATCTGAAATTGCTAAAACAAATAAATGATAATCAATTTTAGAAACATACAACTAATCCTGAAACTTAAGTTATTTTAATAAATTAATCTTTTGGATTTTTTTACCTTAGTAAAAATGTAACATGCCAAGGAATTCATTGTAACAGACTACTGTGGGGTGAGGGAGAGATCATCTTCTGTAAGGGAGTGTCTCTAGATAGGCAGACTAGAATCCAGTGGATGAACTTGCATGGAAGGACATCTGGGTACAATTGTTTGACTGGATAAGACCTAACAGATATGACAGAATGCCTGAAATCTGATCCATGGGGGTTATGGGGAGTGCGGATGGGGTGTTCCCTAAATTTGATTATGATCCATTGTAAGAAATTTACAAGAAGTCAGTAAAATATACATTGAAAAGGTCCAAGTAAGGAATTAAATAATGACTTGAATAAAATGTTTGTGTGCCATCTGTCATTTTCATAATAAAGGCATAAATAAATATACACATTTTAGTCATGAAGTCTTAAAATTAGCATGATTAAAATATCATTATTTACAATGTACATTTTTGAAAAAAATGGAAATAAAGTCAGTTCTGATTTAATATTGTGAGATTAAAATTAAATAGGAGTTTATCAACAAAATAAAAAAAATGACTGGATGAAGGCAAGAAATTAAGAGCATAGTTGATGACCTTGCTATTCTAGATTGAAGTAAAGGCCTGTAGGAGTTATGATTATCACTTCAGAGATATGCAAACCTCATGAATAAAATAATGTAAACAAGCACTGAGAAGTACACTTGTAATGAGGTCCCATTAGATACATTGTTACTATAGTTTGTTTTAGGGCATTGACTTCCAGGTTAATGAAATTCTGTAATTATGATTACAGAGATAGCCCTATTCCACGTAAATTACTCCATCATATTATCTACATTTCTTCATATTAGAATCATTTAGAAATGAATCCAGATACAAAACTTCTATTTTTGATGTGACATAAACTTTAATAAAAGGAAATGAGCTAATTACATGTTAAATGTAAAGAATTATGGGCAGAAGAACCTGCTGGTTCTTTAGAAAAGTTTGGGGACCACTGCTCATAGTGGAATAGAGAAGAGAGGAAGGTCATCATAAACCCTTCAATTACTGACAAGGAGCACAAACTAAAGAGTCTAAAGACCTTAAAGCCAAAGCTGGAGAGATGACTCAGTGGTTAAGAGCACTGACTTTTCTTGCAGAGGACCTTGGTTTGGTTCTCAGCACTAATATGGTGGCTAACAACCATCTGTAGCTCCAGTTCCAGGAAATCCAAACACCTTCTTCTGATCTTTACAGGCACAACATAGGTTACATACATGCAGGCAATACGCTCATATACATAAAATAAAAATAATAAATAAAATAAAACAACTTTTCAAAAAAGCCCTTAACACCTGCCCTTAACACCTTTGTTTCCCAGGACCCCTTCCTTTCACCATTTAAATACTACACCATCAATGCAGCAAAGGCAATGTTCTACAAGATATGAGCCCATGGAAGAACTACCAATCAGATCATTCCTGATGGGGCATAGACTTATGGTTTATCTAATACAGTGTCTGGTTCATGCCTTTATATTTCTTTCTGCAATAAGAGAGGGTAGAGGTGGAAATCCTAAAATTTTATGAAATAGGAACTATTTATTTTTTATATAAAATAGTATTTTGGTTGGAGAAAAATAAATTTATATAAAGAATATTAATCATGAGTTATATCAAATAGCTATGATTTTTGTTTCTACTTTGCATATATAGCACATACATTCATAATTTTTTCCCTTTATAAATTTAGTTTATATGAATGAGGATAATTCATATGAATGAGGATAAAGTTCAATTGGTGCACCAAGTACCTAGCATGTTTATGGCCTTAAATTTAATCACTAAGACTCACTTAAATAATAATAAAGCTCATAGTATAATAAAATTCTGTTATATAAACAGTACAAGAGACAAAACTTTAATGTTGTGTGCTACTGTATTTAAAGCTAAATATTTTGACATTGCACATAATGTCTCTCAAACCAATGTATGTTATACTTTATCTGGAAATGCTTGTCTCAACATCAGATTAAAATTAAAGTCTCTTGAAGATTGGTCTGAATACCTATACTTTATAAAATACTTAGTGGTACATTTATATACAGAAAATGTTATTTTGGTTTGAGGGACAAATATGATTTTTCTTGTTCAGTAATAGACCATGGTCATTGCTACTTTGAAACTTCCATCACATACTCTCAGCAACCAATGTGGGTGAGTTTTAAAACTATCTGCTCCAAGGGCTGGAGAGATGTCCTAGCGGTTAAGAGCACCAACTGCTCTTGCAGAGGACCCGGGTTCAATACCCATCATCCACATGGCGGCTGAGAACTGTCTGTAACTCCAATTCCAGGAGAACTCCAGTTCCAGGGGAATCCGAGACCTCTTCTGACCTCCGCGGCATTGTACAACATGGGTGCACAAACCTACATGCACACAGCACATTCATACACATAAATAAATAAATAAATAAATAAAATAAACTATCTGATCCTGTTTAACAGAGTATAGAAATACACACGGGGGAGATGACAAACATGCCCATGTCATGAGTATTCCCCCATTACTATAGGGATATGCCTCACAGTGAATAAAGTCCTCTTGCTTTCTGGTACTGGTACTGAAACATTTTAAAATGAAATGAAAAAACTCTGTAAAAGAGACATGTTAAAGTGGACAGCTCACTGACCTTCTCTCCTGCTTGGCCAGAAGGACCTGGGTCTCCAGTTGGGCCTGCACGACCTTTGGGGCCTTCAGGGCCATCTTCTCCTCTTGGACCAATTTGACCCACTTCTCCCTGAAACACACAGGAACAGCATTTATTTTCAATGAAAATATATCTGGAGATTTGTAGGTAGAGATTCCAGTCAATTTGACACTCAGATACTTCAGCTCTTGGTTGACTTACACATGTTGATTACTTGCTTATGTTGATTATTTACTTATCATTTATTGTATGCTGTGCTTAAAATGAAACACAGAATGGATGTGTGCATATCCTATCATAGAGTCTAAAAATCTTAAAGTTACAAAAAGATGTAGGGCTGGCAAAATGTCCCAGCAGATAAAAGCACTTACTGCTAAGCTTATGGACCTGAGATTGATCCCTGTAACCTTCATGGTGGAAGGATGGAACTGACTCTTGCAAGTTTTCCTTTGGCATTCATGAGCATGCCATGGCATATGTATACATCCCATAAATAAACAAACAAATTTAATTAATTGTCATCTTTGCATATAATATAAATACAGACAACCCCGAACTTAGAATGCTTCAACATACATTCCTGACTTTAGTGAAAAGTGAAGTGTCATACATTTAGCAGAAACAATATTTTACATTTTGACTTGTGGTCTCTCCTCAACTTAGAAATATATACCGTAAGAGTTTCTCACAATGCTGAACAATGACAGAGAGCTCTGCTCTCATTTCCCCACATGATCACAGAGTGAATCACCAAGTTTGTACACTATAGTATTATACTAAGGTCTGATTTTTCGAGGTTAGATCAGTTCAGTTCATTTTCAATTAAATGCATTATTTTAACATAATGAGTTTATTTGTGATGTAACACAATAGGTATCTGCACAGATACATGTGTGTACATGTGTATCATGTATAATTTTAGCATAATGGCTTCAAAAATACTGTTAGTATTATTTGTTACTACTATCTAAATAAAAATTATAGTGTCTAATATTCACATAACAACTGAAGTGAGAAGTATTGGATAATTCATTTTATTTAAACTTTGTCATGTTTAAAGATAATATACATATATATTATATATTAATACAAATTTTCTTTTTACTTACTCTGTCACCTTTAAGGCCCATGTCACCTTTGAATCCAGGGAAACCATCTTCACCCTAAAAAGTATTAGAAACAAGCAGCAGGTTAGTCATTGGAAAGAGCATAAATTTTATCTATGTAAATGAATAAAAATAATTAGGAGAACATGTTCTGAGACATATAAATCATAGTCATGACATCTTGTTCTTTCTGATCCAGCTCTTACTCCCTCATGCAGTGAATCCTCCAAATGTTCCGAAATGATCAGTTATAAGTTAGATAACTTAATATATGCATTACAGCTTTTCTATCTCATAGAGAAATCAATTTTTCTTTTTATAAGAATATTGACCTTTTATTATTCAAATAGAATAGTAAATAGTTTAAGAAATTATCAGACTTAAATTACAAAATTTACATAGCAAAAATGTCTTTACCTTAAATTCACAAATTTATACATAAGAATTTCCTTGTTTTATATATATTTTTTATGAAATACACGGCTTTTAAGTCAACTTGTTCTTTAAACTACATTCTCTTATCTGCTGAAGAAAAAGCAAGTTCATAATACACCTTACACATAGAGAATGACAACACTTTCTCAGGGTAAAACCCAAATTTAACCAATGAAATTTGATTGTATTCTAATTTAAGAATAAATGATTTCCCTGAAATCAATATCAGTAGAGTATTACTATTAAACCAAATATCAATATGTTCTCAATAAAACCAGCAAAAATCTACACTATAATCTTCTGTATTTGAATTTTTAGTAAGAATTAGAACAATCCTAATTATAAGTAATGCCTCCTTTACATTGCAAAATAATTTTTGAATGTTTTAGCAATCCGAAGTCATAGTAAATCTTTACTTGAAAAAAAATCTAAATGTGTTCTTCAGGAAAAGGCATTTCAAGCTATAAAAGCCCTATAAAAGATGCCATAGGAAAGTGCACTTTGAGGTACCTACTTTCATAAGCCTATGACTACTTTTCATTTTATTTCATTTTATTAACATATTTTGCCTTGATATAGGAGCACATAAGTCTTCTTTTTCCCAGCTGACAAAGAAAACCATTCTTATATTTTATATTCTGTTACACTTAGGTTTATTAGATTGGAGAATTCTATTAGAGACCAAAAGAATGGACATTTAAAATATATAAGTAGAAATTATCTTAATACTATAGCCAACCCATTCAGAAGGACAAGCCTATGATTTAAGCACAATAAACACATATAATTAGAAAGGGATTCAGGGTTAATTCATGACCGTTTCTTGCATCTGTTCTATAATTTAACCTTCACCCTGGGATACAAAACTATTTGTTTTCAGTTTTCATACAGAATTATACTGTTTTATTTGGTAAATAATTACACAATGTATTTCAGAAATAAAATACATGTTGAACAAATTTAGATTTTATATACTGGATGCAGAGAACTTAAAATCATATAAAAATCAGCCAAATAAATGAGAAGGAACTCATGTGTGGTACTGTAAACATAGGCAAATACACAGGGAGAGGTCATACATCTTAGAGACAGCCCCAAGGACATCACATCCTGAGACCAAAAATTTATTACTTTATGATAAATATACTAATACATTTACAGGCAAGTGTCCCAGTCACCTTTCATCAAAGAAGCTTTTCTTGCAACAGATGGTGACTATTATAGAGTTTCATATCTGGCCACCCACAGAGATCACTAATGAATTGTGCAATCCTAGGTCACCTATCTACAATGGAGCCCCTACACCTAAAGGCTCACAGAACATAGTAGAACAAGGGGTAGAGAGAATACTAACAATGAGAATGCAACTCTCATCAATGAAGTTCTTTCATGCAACAGAGGTCCTGAACACAAAAGGACACTGATGGACAAAGCATAGAGAAGATGAGTCTGTGGGTCCTTGGACAGGTATCTTATATTAAACTACATCCATGCAGAGCTCAGGGACCATTGCTGAAAAGGGGGTGAAAAGAGTGTAAGGACAAGGGGAGGAGGTATGTAACCATATTGCAATAGAGTCCTATAGGCTCCTGGAAACTTGCTCATATGAACCTACAGCAATGGTGTCAACATGCCTACGACCCATGCAAACTCAAGCAGGCAAAAACTCAAATAAAACCATGGAAAATGGGAGTGAAGACACAGTTTTATCTAAAGAGTTATTGGCAGCTGATTACTGCCGAGTGAGGAACAGATGATCTTAAAGGGAAGGACTCTATGAAATACAGTGGGGGGCTATGAGAGTGTGCCAATGGAGAAGAAGGATAAATATGATTAAGATGTTCCATATGAAACTTCCATAAATTCAATAAAAAATTTAAAATTAATAAATCACCTAAATCATATTTTACCTTTTCACCTTTAGATCCCTTGAGACCTCTGACACCATCTGCTCCCTATGAAAAAAATTAGAAACATTTAATGACAATTTTTTTTATTTACGTGTATGAATGTACTGTATGCATGTAGGTTTGTGCACCCGTGTCGTGCAATGCCTCGAAGGTCAGAAGAGGGTATAGAATTCCCCTGGAACTGGAGTTCTCCTGGAATTGGAGTTGCAGATGGTTCTCAGCTGCCATGTGGGTGCCAGGGATCGAACCCGGGTCCTCTGCAAGAGCAGTCGGTGCTCTTAATCGCTAGGCCATCTCTGCAGCCCCAAATGACAAAAATTTACATAAGGCCTGGCATGATGATGTACACCTTTGATCCCAGCACAGGGGAGGCAGAGGTAGGTGAAATCTTTCTGATTTCAAGGCCAGCCTGGTCTACACAGGAAGTTCCAGGTCAGCTGGGGCTACAGGGAGTCCCTGTCTCAAACAAAACAAAACAAAACAAAACAAAACAAAACAAAAACATGCAACTTGTCAGAATAAAACAAACCAGGCATGCTGGCACATGACTTTAATCCCAGCTTTTGGGAGACAGAGGCAGGTAGCTCTCTGGGAGCTCAGGGCCAGCCTGGTCTACAAAGTGAGTTCCAGGACAGCTGGGGCTACAGTGAGACCATGATTCAAAAAGACCAAAAAATTACCATAAAATTAAATAATGCAAAAATAATTTAATATTTACCTTTACTCCTCGGGGACCAGGGTAGCCAATGGGCCCCTGTGGACCAGGAGGACCCTGGAAAAGAATCATGACAATTTATTGTATAGTATGGCAACAATATTATTCCTCCTCATACTATACTTTTCTCAAATAATTAAGAATATAGCATGTTATACTACCAATATTCAGAAAAATTTTACCAGGTAGTTGATAATTTGTTCCTAGAGACAAGTATGCTAAACTATTGTGAGTTACATTTATTATATTCTCTCAACTTACCATGATAAGAACCCGATACATCTAGTGGTTTGAATGAGGTGTGAGTGTATACCCCAAAATATCATGAGCTAGACACTTAGCCCCCATAGTGGAATGTTGAAAAGTGTGGAAAATTAAGAGGCAAAAAATTGTGAAATTGATATAGATCTACCCTTAGTAAGGATTCAGGTAATCTCTCTGGACATGGCTTACTTGCTTTGAGAGCAAGATGCTATAACAGAGAACAGCTGTTCCTCAGTTGTCTCTGGCTTCCTCTAACCATTCAATCCTACATAACAATTGTCATCCTGAGACCCTCACAAAAGAGACTAATAGGATTATCAGTCTGAGAACTTTAACCCCAGAATTGTGAGTTAAATACTACCTTTTTTATATTTTCATTGTTTTATTATATAGAAATGGAAAACAAAAACTAAACTGACCAGTTAGATAAATATGTGTGTAAAGGAATGTAAATAAGATGAGCATGCATGATGGCACATGCCTTTAATCCCAGCACTCAGGAGGCAGAGGCAGATCTCTGTGAGCTCCAGGCCAGGTGGGACTAAAGGGAGAACTTGTCTCAAAAACATAAAAAAAAAGAATGTAAATCATTAAAAAACTGCTTTAACTTGAAATTATTCATTGTGCTCAATGTTCACAGTAGACATTTATAAATTATCCAATATAAAAATAATTATAATGAAAAAGTTATTCAAATTTATAGTGTTCCCATCAAGTATGAGATGTTACTTATACATTCTTCACAGTCAGCTTTTCCAGAATCTATAAAAAAGAAGCACTATATAAAGAATAACCTGTACTTCAGCAACAATGTTGAAAACATTGATGCTACTCAGACTTTTATTTGATATCTCATTTAAATAGTTTGATATTCATTGTTCTTGAAATTTAATATTTTCTTTCTTTCTTTCTTTCTTTCTTTCTTTCTTTCTTTCTTTCTTTCTTTCTTTCTTTCTTTCTTTCTTTCTTTTTTTTTTTTTTTGAGACAGGGTCTCCCTGTAGCTCCAGATGTCTTGGAACTCACTATGTAGACCAGGCTGGCCTTGAACTCACAGAGATCCACCTGCCTCTGTCTCCCGAGTGCTGGGATTAAAGGCGTGCACCACCACTCCTGGCTGTAAACATAAAATTGCAGTTATATAAGTAATGTAATAATGTGCAATAAATCTTGACAAATTAGTGTTGTATTTATAATCTTTTATTCCATGTGCACTAAATGTGCTTAATGAAGATCTATTACCAATGATGAAAATTCTTTGTAAAAAAGAGAGATTATAAGCTATTTTCAAAATTTACCTACATAAAACTAAAATTATATATTCAAGGTATGCTTATTTGTTAAACCAAAAGTACTTATCCCATGAAAAGATCCAATTTACTTTTTTTTTTTTTCCTGTATGTGTATGAATGTACTGTCTGCGTGCAAGTTTGTGCACCCGTGTCGTGCAACGCCGCGGAGGTCAGAAGAGGGTTTCGGATTCCCCTGGAACTGGAGTTTTCCTGGAATTGGAGTTTCAGACGGTTCTCAGCCGCCATGTGGGTGCTGGGGATCGAACCCAGGTCCTCTGCAAGAGCGGTTGGCGCTCTTAACCGCTAGGCCATCTCTCCAGCCCCCTAATTTACTTTTTAAACTTACCAGAGAGCCCTTTTCTCCAGATTGGCCTTCTTTTCCAGGATGACCCTTTATTTAGCAAAAAATACACTGGTAAGTTGCAATATTAAAATTAACTGATAATCTTGTTAAATTCTTCATTTTCTTCAAATCTGTTGTGATCTGTTAGTTTATTTCTCAAAAATATTGAAAATTTTGTAGTAGTTTCACAGCGTTGAATAATATTTTAAACTTTGGCATTAAGAGAGCAATATAATATACTTTAATGTTTCATTAACATAAATAAAACAATACAGAATTCTATTAATACTTCAATCCCAAAATTTTACAAAAGGTTACTCTGCCTTATATTTTACATGCCTTATATTTTACATATCAATAAATGATGATGTATGTATGCATGTATCTTCAAAATGTAACAAAATAATATGAATGGAGAATATAGAATGATTATAAACACTAATAATAGAAAATATTGAATTATTGAGATTCCATAAATAAAAATGTATAATTATATTACAAGTATACTATACAAAGATTACCAGTAGAAACACAAGAAGAAATCTCATATCCTGCTTTTCACAAGTGAACATGTCAAAAAGATAATGTAAATAACAATTTAAAATAAGGGTGGTTATTTTACTTATATAATGTTTCTATGTGTGAGGAAATAATAGATAATTCTACATTTTCAGACAAGAAGGAACTCCAGAAAGGCAGGGGAATTTTCATTGAAATTATTTGAGGAGACTTATAAATGTTGTGGACTTTCACTAGGACTCTTAGAGGTAAGTCAAACAGGAAGACGCCTTCTAGAAGGAGAAATGGTCACTCAGAAGCCACACTTGTTAACAAGAGTATGATGAGAAAAATGTGTGGGGAAAACACATAGAAATAGGAAGTAGGGCGATTTTGGCAGGCTCTGGTCTGTCGCACATAGATGAGTATATCTAGATGCTTCTGTGAGCTCATTAAGAACTTCTCAGTACAGAAGTGACATAGTGAAATGGCATCGTAGAGAGATAATGCTTAATTACTCTTTCATGCTCAATTCCTTTTATTACTCACTACACTACATGTAATCATTCACAGACACATGTAAAATTTTCTTTTAAAGATTCCATATGGAAATGTTAATGATCAGAAACCTGTAACTCACCGGAGGCCCATCAGCCCCAGGAAGCCCAGCAAGCCCTGGTTTTCCTTGTGGTCCCTAATCAAATAGAAAGTAATATTTTATTAAAATAAATGAAAGTCATGAAAAGCTCTAACACTGTGACTAAGAATGTACCACTAATAACAGTCTTAATGCAATGACTTCTATCTATGAGTGACACACATACAAAACTTCTCATACATTTATATGTTACAGAAAGACAAGTGAAACTGAATTCAAAAGATGTCAAAAATATGCTAGGTTTAATCTGCTTAATAGTTCTACATGTTTCTTAGTTAAAGTTGAAGGATGAGATTTTAAAAGCCACAATAAACTGGAACTAACTGAATAAAAAAACCAAATGATATAGGTCAGGAATTCATTGTTACAACACTGAAGAATCAAGCAATGAATCTTCCCATCCACAATAAAATATGAATATCTGTCATTTCAAATGGCATCATGAGCCAGTTTTAACACTTTGGCCAATGGTCCACCAAATATGGTATCCTCATTGCAATGAGATGGGTATAAGGATTCCTTTTATCTTGTGACCTGACATCCATCTAATGTCACAGAAGACAGCTCATTACCTGGTGTTTATGTTGATGGTACACAAACATATTGTAATGTCTGGTGCATAAAAGAATTAGGCACACTATTACATACATACTTAATATAGGATTCCTGATTATATTAATAAATAATTATATTATTTATTCATATATATATTGTACTACACATTTCTATAAGAGTCTAATCCTTCTTACTGAAAAACAAGTTTGCTACAAAACACAGAAGCCTAGATGCCTACCATTTAGCATGTTTCTCAATTCCAAAAAGAGGACAATATCAGGTCGCTGAACTATGTCACCTAGGTTTGCATAAACGTAGTTATGATGTTCACACTATGATGAACTTGCCTAATAATGTTTCTTAGACTGCATCCATCTTTTATAGACATCTGACTGCAATTCCATAGTTACAGTGATTAAATACCAGTGATTTAATTTTTTATTAATTTATTTTTATTTGTGTATATGAATGTTCTGCACTGCATGCCTCAGTGCACTTGTGTCATCCAATGCCTTCAGAGGACAGAGAAGGGTGCTGGATTCCCTGGAAATGGAGTTATCAATAGCCACAACATGAGTGCTAGAAACTGGACCCCAGGCCTTCTGCAAGAATAGCTATTTATCTTAACTGATGAGTCATCTCTCCAGCTTGAAAATACCAATGATTTTTAAATTGTTCTATTAAATGTAAGTTATTTTGTGATAGTTATTCACAGGACCTGAAAAAAATCATACATCTCATTTGATGTGGCAAGTGTATAAAGTAATAAGCAATTAACAAAAGTTAAAAGAGTAACTTATTCAGTGGGTATAACCAATATTTTCTTAACTACTGAGAGTTCTTAATTTCATGTAACCTGATCATTACTAAAGTCAGAATATGGTAAGACTAAAATGCCAAACAACATATCCATTCTTGGGAGAAAATTGGATATTTGAATGGAAATACTAAGCATTATGGCTTACAGGTTAATTTACTAGCAGGACTTTGGAATAGTTGAAGAGCAGGAATAATATCAGTAAGGACAAATCTTCTACAGTGTTTCTGTTCTGTTTCTCATGTATACTTAGCATACACATGGTATTCATGCTGACTGACACACAGATTTTTATAAGGAAGCCCCAACTACTCAAAGTCATCTTTAAAGAAGAAAACTAGATTTCCTACTCCAAGTTAACTCCATATACTCAGGACTCAAAAATTATAAACCCTTCCACCAATCTGAAATACTGTCTTATGCAGTTATTATTATAAAACACTACATATTTAATTGCGCTATTTTGCCCACCACGTAGATTAAGTTTTATGTTCAAGATACTAGTCATGTTTCCTCAAAACACACTGTGATATATATATATATATTTGAGAATCAGCAAGAAATATTCAAATTATGCTATAATAAGATGACTTTTTAAATCAAATCAAACTCAATCCGTCTTTTTTGAATGGAAGCCCCAGGACAGCAGCATGTTTTATCTGCTCCCTGCAATTTTCCTAGAGAGGTGGAAATAAAGCTGCATCAATGTGTCATATACTTTAGATTTTAATAAAAGTTAAAATTTGTGGCATCTTTCTATGCACTATGTTAAACAATTTCTATGCATTATTCAGCTTATCTCAGTCAATCCCAGAAATTATGGTCATCTGGCACAACCATGTCTTCAAGGTCCACATTTAATTTGTGTCCTGGTATTTCAAAAGGTGCTCATAGGCATTTATCATTTGTTTTCATTAACATATGAGTAATATGAACTCTGAACTCATGAATTAAACAGAGTAAAGAAGCAGCCTACACAGAAAGCAGCTCTCTTAACACAAAATGGACAGTATGCCAAATCTGTTGTTTTACTTTTGGCTCAACAAAACGAATTCAAATATGCCAATATTCCCTAGGAGAAAATTCCTCTTAACAGTCCAAGGAAAACATGCTAACATCATGGTAGAAATTTTAATGGGTTCATAGTTCCCATGTGATTTATAATAAATGTAGGCTTTTATGAAGTTCTAAATAAAAAAACGTGGTCAGCTGGGCCTGGTGGTGCAAGCCTTTAACCCCAGCACTCAGGAGGCAGAGCCAGGCAGATCTCTATGAGTTCCAGGACACCCTGCTCTACATAGTGAGTTCCAGGCCAGCTGAGACTAAAGCGAAATCCTATTTCAAAAAGACAAAAAAAAATGTGGTCAAGTTTAAAACCATTGATTTAAAGTAAGATTTAAGGAGAATAGTGTTCCCAGGTTGTGGAATGCTTATATAAATTAAGGTTTTAAAATCAACATAGGAACCTAATATGTTAATTTTATAGGATATTTCAACTTCAGCACTGCACTGCTTCTATCTAGAAATCATCCACAGAAAGAAAGCACTTCTATAATTCCATCCAGAACAAGTTAAGGAAATGACCAATAACCAAGCACAAAACATACCTAATATCACTAGCCATTTGGGAAGTGCTAACTAAAACCACAATGAAATACCCTCCACATCAATAGGAGTGACCAAAGTAAGAAGGGAGGCAAGGACTAAGGAGGATTTGAACAAAAATTGCATTTCTATGCATTGCTGATAGAAACAAAAATAAATATTCTAACCACTTAAGTGCTTGGAAGCTTTTAAAATTATAACACACATGTTTACCATATGTCCTAAGACTTCTAGGTATTTACCAAAAATAAATAAGTAAATCACATCTGTGCAATCTGTAAATCACATCTTTCATACAGATATTTATAGTAATATTTATGTATGGTAGGTGAAAAATGTAAACTACCCACTTAACTAACAAATTATAAATAAGCAACACTCTAAATACAATGCTATTTGGTAATAAAAAATCAAATTTTGGAATTATCCTATAACACAGGTAAGCCTCAAATACATAAAAACAAAAGATGAACATAAGTATCATATGACATGTCCTAGGGAGACATTCATTTTAAAGTATTAACATAATTAGTTCATATGAAATATTGAGAAAAATCAAATCTATACTTGTAGCAAATTACTTATTTATTAGTACTGTGCTGTGGAAACAGGGGCTGCTAAATGGCCCAGAGATTCTTTCTTTCTTTTTTTTTTTTTTGTCTTTTCGAGACAAAGTTTCCCTGTATACCCAACTGTCCTGGAACTCGCTCTGTAGACCAGGCTGGCCTTGAACTCACAAAGATCCACTTGCCTCTGCCTCCCAAGTGCTAGGATTAAAGGCATGAGACACCATGCCCAGGTCAATCTTTCTAGTAAAAATATTTTAAATATTCGATGGTGGTATAACTGTGTAAATTTAGTACCAATCACTGACTCAGGTTAACTTACAAAAGTAAATTTTGTTTTAGGTAAATTATACCTCAGAAAAAGCATTGAATTTCTCAAAAGAAATTGGGATGCTCATTGTTTCACAAAAATTGAAAAAAATTTCAAAGAGACAGCTAACAATTGTGCTGTCACAAAGGTGGAAAGAGAATAAAAAAGGTGGAAAGTGAAGACTGCTTGGGGAATCTGCCTGAGGGAAAGCTGTCTCTTTCATTTTTATTTTGATCCAGGCTTTGAATTAGTAATAAGAATATTATTTGTCATGCTTGCACAATAAATAGGTTAAGGGAAAGTTCACAATTTCCCCTCAATCAGATCCTACAGCAAACCTAAATTGTTGTAAACAACCCTAAATACATTAAAGGAAAGTGGAATCAAAATGAAAATAGTGTTTCCATCCCAGTAGACTTTTGAAATCACCACTGCTGAAAAATGTCTAAATGGCAATTCTACAATGTTTTTCATTTGAAATTGGAAAGATATGTGATGAAATTCTATCATTCTATTACTGTGGTTCAACTTGAAGATTATTAGATTGTTTCTTTATAAGTAGTGTACAGAAATATCTCATCAAAAATAGTCAGCCTTACATCTGGTGAGGGTTGTAGACAGGAACTTGTTTACCTGGGATTGCTAGCTTAATAGAGAAACTTACTTTTTCACCAGGAGGACCAACTGGGCCTTGAGGACCAGGAAGACCCTAATTTAAAAGAATTCAAACAGTTCATTTCATGTCAGTAATTACATTACGAGGATATGGAGATCTCTTTATAATAGAATATAACTCTCCTACAAATGTAATGAATCATGACCTCTCTCTCTCTCTCTCTCTCTCTCTCTCTCTCTCTCTCTCACACACACACACACACACACACACACACTTTCTTTTGCATTCCCCAGAGTTTTGGAACACTGGGGAATTTTACACAAGCTACTCTTTAAAGAGCCTGTAACATGATTCTATTCAGTCTACCTGCAGGTGTGGCTGTTCACCAAGGGATTCTGTGAATGTTAAATAGCTCATTTTTCTCTAAAAAAGAGCATCTGTACATTTGTGCAAATGTAAAAGGGGAAAAAGAAAAGGAAAAATGCAAAGCACTTCTACATTTACATTTTAAACATCTTTGGCCCTCAACAGAACATTCTGAAGTTATGAACTTTCCTTTAAATAATAACATCTTACCCCATTAACACTCAGGAGAAGTAGTGGCTTAGACTTACTTGAGGTCCTGGATTCCCTTGCTGACCAGGAGGTCCAGGCTCCCCTTGGGGACCCTATCATAGGAACATAGAAAGTACTTAGTAAAGCTTTTCTCAAAATATTGTTTTCTAATTAATTTAAAAATAATCTCAAATCAGTTTTCCCTTTAGAGGTTGTAAAATATTGAAAAGCACCAATGCTGGCAAAAGCTAATGTATTTAACAATGTATTACAGACTAATTTTTAATTTAATAACTTTGTCATATAAACTACGTACCATGTTTCCTTTGGGTCCTGGGGGGCCATCTATCCCTGCAATACCCTTCAAGGGAGAACAAAATATATATGTTTGATTAAAATTCTAGATGCTATAATAGAAAATAAAAAAAGAGTCCTCATATGATACTATTGAAAATACTTTTAGGATTAAATATAAATGAATATTTAGGATTTTAAGAAATGAGAAGTGCTACACTCTCCCAGGGTAATCCTCAGCGAAGATAAAAATTTCCTTCTGTGTGCCAGGAATTTATTATGAAAACTTGTAAGGCAATCTAGAAAGAAGGAATGGAGAGAGTGATCAATTGACCTGATATGTGGCACACTGAGAATTTAGAATATTGGAAGGCAGTTAACCTGATTCTCTACTGAATTACTTATGAACTCCCTGTTGAAAATTATAGCAATAAGTGTTCCCCCCGAAAACCTAAATGGTCTAAGCAATACATACAGGCTGCCCTGGAGGCCCTGGAGTGCCCCGTGGTCCCAGCAAGCCTCGAGGTCCCTAGGAAGAGCAAAAGAAAAAGATCAAGCTCTCATATGAATTGCCCTCAAAACAGACCTTTCATTGAAGAAAATTCTATCATAATGGTTTAATTAAAATATGACACATCTCTCACTATACTGAACATAATATATAAACTACCGTTTTTATGTAATACAAATATTTTTTTAATTTTTTTAATTTTTATTTATTTTTTATGTGTATGAATGTACTGTCTGCATGTAGGTTTGTGCACCCATGTCATACAATGCCACGGATGTGAGAAGAAGAGGTTGTCAGATTCCCCTGAAACTGGAGTTAAAGACCGTTCTCAGCCACCATGTGGGTGCTGGGGATCAAATCCGGGTCCTCTGCAAGAGCAGTCGGCACTCTTAACTGCTAAGCCATCTCTCCAGCCCCACAAATATGTTTATGTTGAGCTAAAAGACAATAGATAACTGATTAGTGCAGATGTTTTAGATTAAATGCATTTAAATATGTATCACTTGGAAATTAAGAAATATAATAGGTTAACCTTTTGAATGAGTAACTTTTGTTCCATATTCTGACTTGAATGGCACCTTGGATCTTATTATGTAATCACATAGACTGAACAAATAGAATAGCCCAGATGTTCAGCCATTTTCATTTTAGATGAATTCCAACTTGGGAGAGTATCATCAAAGAACAGCTGGATTTGGGGCAGGAGAGATGGCTCAGGGGTTAAGAGCACTGATTGCTCTCGTTGAGAACCAGAGTTTGATTCCCAGCATCCACATGGTGGCTAACTACCGTCAGTAACTCCAGTTCCAGGGGAATCCAATGCCTTCTTCTTACTCCGTGGGCTTTCATGACATGGGTACACTGCATTTGCACACATACTAGCAACACAGTACAATAAAAATCATAAATAAAAAGAGACCAGATGGATATCTACCTACAGAGATTACAGAAACTGTTTTGGTAGAAGACTCTAAATTAATAATATTTATGCCCAATCTCTCTCTATTCTCTTTAATTTTACCATCTTTTTTCCATTGTAAAAGTTGCCATAAAATTGGCTGGTATCATTTATTGTCAGTCATGTTCATAAATTTTTGGTAGACTTTATAATGGGGAAAATGAAGGCTGAAATTAGGAAAGGTTTTTCCAGACTTGTTCTTTTCTTTAGCAAGTTTTGAATAAACATCCCCAGTTGAGCTTCCTCATTATTAATCTTTAGAGGAGACAAATCATCTAATATTTATGGAAACATACAATGTCTGATTCTTTTGTCTCTTCTAATGATAAAGATTTATTTAGTTTAAAAATCTAAAATTTTTGGAGTTTAGTTTGAAAATAAAACAAAGAGCGATAAAAACTATATAAGATTTATGACAGGCAATATATTACATTTCATATTATTTTTTCTGAAGTCATTAAGAATTTCGTTATATGAAAAATAGCTGTATTTATATATTCTTTTTTTTTTTTTTTAAGACCAAGTCTCCTTGTAGCCCTAGATGGCCTATATATCAGTCTGGCTGGCCTCGATGTCATAGAGATCTGCCTGTCTCTGCCCCTTAAGAGCTAGAATTAAAGACATGCACCACCACAACCAGACCCTACATTCTATTTTTTCATGCGCAATTATTTGACTAGTTTGTATAAAACTATAATATTTACCTGAGTTTATCATTGATTTTCTATAAATAACACCTGTCACTATTTCTCAAGAAAGAGATTATTGTATTTAAAAATAAAGAAAATAACTGCTTACAGCTTCACCAGGAAGACCTCTGGGCCCTATTTCTCCATCTTCTCCCTGTCATTGATAAAAGAAGGCAGAGTGATGAGACCATCATCATCTGATGTGAGGTTTTAATTGTAAACATGTCTTACAGAAGCACAATCTTACTATACCCTCATTCCATCATCACCAGGAAGACCTGGGGGACCTTGGGGGCCTCTTTCTCCCTAAGGAAAAAAAAGATTAAAAAATAAACATAAGAGATAAGTAGTGAATTTTAAAGTTCATCAGGATCCCTGTATTAAACCTCACCCATGCAGGGACAGAGACCATTATGGAAGGGATGCTGCAAAGACTGTAAGAGCCAGAAACAGAGTCTTACAGGCTCCTGGAACCTAGCTCATATGAACCTACAACAATGGTGACCATGTGTATGAGACCTATGCAACCAGAGAAGAACTGGGGAAATGGGCAGCAGGCTCCAATCTTAGCCAAAGAATTTTGGCAGCTGTTCTTGCTAGGTGAGGGAGAGGTGATCTTTAAGGTAGTGATGCTAGACAGACTGAACAGGCTCCTGTGGATGAACTCACACCAAGGGATATCAGGGTATAAAAGTTGATTTATAGGCCTTAACATATATGACAAATGCATGAAGTCTTGGGGAGCTAAATTTGATTAAGATGTATCATATAAAATTTATAAAAATCAATTAAAATATTTTCTAAAAAAGCTTTTCAAAAGCTCTAAAATAATTCTTCAGGTGGCAATAGCAGTCAGATGTAGCAAGATCTGTCTCCATCCAGGTTGTTGCTGTATACTAGGAGAAATGTTCCCTCAATATTTTAGAAAAAAAAATTTAAATAATTGATTTAGAAAAAAAATATTTAAAGAAAATAATTAAAAAATTCCAGGCATTTAGCTACTACAAAGTAAATAATTAAGAAAACTTGCCTAATATTTGCCTTAAGCATCTGTACACTCTGATGTCTGAAACTTTAAATGTTTTTTTTTTTTTTTTTTTTTTTTACTTGTCTACGATAATTATTCTATTATATCAGTAATTTCACCAAAAAGAACAACAAAAGGATTCCTGGGATTTATTTTCGGATCGACATTAAGTTTATTCTACATAGTGCAACGTCTTGGCTATGTTTGGGATAGGTAGATACATTGGGTTCCACGATGCCAGATGAGGACCACTCTTTATGTTCTCCTTTTTCTTTTTTATTCTCACGCCTCTGCAGTTACCCCAAATATTAGGCCACGAGTTTTCATTCTTTCATATCTAGTGGAGAAGAATGCAGATACAACCCAAGTTTATTAAAGATGTTTCTTTTTCGATTTTTAACTATCACGTCCCCACTCGTATTCACCTGAGACAGTAGTGGATTGCTATTGAACATAATAGCTTCTTTAGCCTTACAAATTTGAGTTCTCAGACTAGAATGTGCATTCATCTCATTAAGCACACAAAAAAACACCCTGCCAGTATCGTATTATATTAATGGCACACTGCCTACAAGTGTCCTTTTCTTGAATTTTTTGACCCTGCCTCTATTGGTTTGCATACAGTTATTACTTGAATGTGTAAGAACAATGAGAAAATTAACTAATTACCTGGAAAAAACGTGTATCATGTATTTCTCATATTTACTTATGTAACAATTTACTTAAATAGATTCATTTCACCAATTGTATATATTTTTTTCTTTTTCTGATTCCTTGAAAATTTTGCTTATAACTAAAGGGTATTAAACAAATTATTCCTTACTCATGCCCTGAAAGCAGACAGTCAATGGTTCTACCCTCTGTGTATGACATTTGTCACCCTGGCGCAAGGACCCTGGAAGTCCGTCAAATTACCTCCTACTCGTCGCATCGTCGACAGACTAATACCGTCAAATCAGAAACTCATATTAGCCTCACCATTCCCCACGTTTATATTTTTCAGGGCTGTTAGTTTATATGTCAAGTGACGCATACAGAAAACTTTAACTTAAAATATGAAATTTTCAAGGATAAACTGATATGCAATCTGAACCACATACTCTTCACCTTTGAACCCAGGTTCTCCCGTCAGGAGCATTCTTCTTCGCCGCCATCAGCACCCTCGCTTCTCGGGCGTACTCCTCGAAAAATGACCTCAAAGCGACCAAAGCGAGGTTAAGCAAAGGGATTCCTATTAAAGTGAGGAAACTGATTACAAGCTAAATTTTAAAAATACACATACTACAAGTAAAAATGAGCGCATAGCAAACCGCTTTTTTTCTTCCAGGTTTTCCTGTTTGGAAGTTAAGGGCTGGTGGGACCTGAAACACCTCGGGCGACAGCCCTATAATGAAAATTTAATCGTTTTGTCAGAAATCTTGATTGTGAATACCTAATACTCCAAAGAAGAACCGATATTTCTGATATTTTTTTTTTTGTCTTCTTGAAGCAGGGTCTCCTTGGCCGTCAGCTGCCTCTGTCCTGGAACTTATTAATGTAGACCAGGCTGGCTTTAACTCATAGAGATTTTTCCCTGCCTCTCCCTCTGTCTGTTGCTCTCGATCTGAGTGCTGGTATTAAAGTTGTGGGCCAACATGACTGGCGATATTCTCTGTTCTTTCTTAATCATTTAAACATGATGAAGTAATTTCTGTATAAAAATTTCCTATACCTATATAATCTAATTGTGTGTGCTTCAATAGTAGGATTATCGAAAGGCTATATACAGTTTAATAAAAACTGTTTCAAATTACCCTATAATATCTAATTGCATGTGCTTTCATTATTAGTAAGGATCGAAAGGTTAATGCCTGGAGCAGCTGGCAGCCCATGAAAAACAGCCAGAGTGACTAGAATCCAAGACAACAGTCCAGAGAAAGTAGAACTGTTTTGCTTCTCACCCAACTTATGCCTCTTTCCCAAAGCATAGGGAACAAACTGAGGAACGGGGGCCAGTAGATATGTAGGCCTGCATTGGGGTTGATGGTGAATCTCAACATAATAGACTTGGCACCATTTGATTCAAATTCTTGATTGCGCGGATACAGCCCCCATGGCTGGATGGTGGGACATGAGCTGTGTGGGTTTGGGCAAACTGCTCGCAAATTGGTTTTACATGAAGATGCTTGTACTCACAAATTATCACTTATTGTTAAAAAATGAACAAACAACAAAGAACAAAAAATCAGAGGAAAGATGCAGAAAAGTTACAGCAGAATGCATGATCTGGGGTGGGTAGGGGTGGGGTGGGGGGAAGGGAAGGGGATATATGCCTGAACTGAATTGGAAAATGATGTATGAAATACACAAAGCATCAATAAAAATAAAAATTAAAAAAAATTCTTATAAAGCAGATCAGAAAATCAATTTTCCTAAATGGCTTTTCATATAAGAGACCATGCTATTTAATGTTTTATATAGATGAGATTACATTTAAACAAAATGAATAAGACGATATACTGCTAAATCTTTATTATACTGGACGGAGGGACAACTTGAGTGTACAGTTTACTTCTTCAGAGGGCCTAGGTTTGGTTTCCAAACACTTGGCAGCTAACAACTGTCCATATCCTCAGTAATAAAGGATTTGTGACATTCTTCTGGCCTCTGGGGGCATTACATCACATGGACACACTTACATGAAGGCAAAATACTCACTAAATAAATAAACTTTATATTCAGTTACTCATTTTAACTCAGAAATAATGGTTTTCACATTCCAGTGACTGAGCACTATCCATTGGAGTTTTGTTCTTGACCCAAGCCATCTCTCCTTGCCTTTCCTATCCTTAGATAGCTACTTCTTTCAATACACTTATCACATTGGATTTTAATCAGTTTTAATCATAGTTAAGTCTCATATGGTTAACTGCTCAGGATTAAAACTAGATCCATTTCAAATAAATACATCTATAATTTTGTACACGATTCTTCAATCACATGCAAAATCTTGCAGGACCATTTTTTAAGACAAAAAATGCTCCATCATAGTGAAGGCTAACAATATGTGTTTTAGAAATTAAGGATTAGTTTATCTAATAATCATAGATCAAAGAGTGAACCTTTAAAAATTGTGGAAGAGGACTCTATCATGAACCCAGGAGGAAGGGAAGAAGAAAAATAACGCAGCAAATATTACTTGTCATTAATGAAAAGGGTCCTTTTTTGATATCACCTATCTTTAGGGACTTAGAGACTCAACAAAAACTATAAATTTTCAAAGAATGTCATAGCATGCTTTCATCCATTTTATAAATATATGTTTGAATTTTAAAAAAGCTTCACAAGCTTGCTAAAACAATAAATTGCCAAGATGTTTACATAGTGTATTTTAATATTTAAATATTATTTAATATTTAAATAATTATTTCCTATAATTCTCAGTGAACTAGCAAGTGTTCTCCATCCTTTTAATGGCATTAACCACACATTCAAAGAAAGCCCATCATATCCTGAGTTGGTCAAATGCCATTATCAATCTTTCAGTTTTGTCAGAAGAACCTGTTTTGTTTCTGCACAATGGAAAAAAAATAATGTAGTATTGATGTATTCAAGTGTAATGAATATGAAAACTTTGTGCTATATCAAAGAAAGAACAGAGGCAGGAAGATCTCTATGAGATCCAAGCCAGCCTGGTCTACATAATGAATTCCAGGCTAGTGGGGGCTACAAGAAGAATAAAAAACAGGATAACAGAAGACAACAACAAAAATTCCAATAAAACATTAATAAAGAAAATAAGAAGATAATCAATTGAAAATTCTCTTGCAATCCAATGTAGATGGATATTTATTCAGTATATCAGAAAACATTTTAATTTAAAAATGAAAGTATTTCAAAATCCCATTAGTTATAGCTTTGTTGTTCTCCAACATGCATAAATTCTATAATGAAATAGCTCTGTTCATCTATTATCTGAGGAAAGATAACATCTTTAGTAGAATTTAATATAACTACAACCATTTTGAGAAAACTTTACCTTACAATTTCTCTTAATTTTTTCATTTCTAAAAATAAGTTTTAAACAGCTTCTTTTAAATATTTAAACTTTTTTTAAATGAAGCTACATGCTAATTTACTCTCCTAGAAGCCTGGGTGCAAGAAAGGAAGAGTCCTTGTGAACACAGCAATTGCTTTGCTTTTTTTCCCCACAATCTGTAGCCAATGAAGGACTGTGAGGCCTAATACTTTCAAACACGTATTCCAGCTCAAAATTTAAATACTATTTCAATTAACTTAGTTATTGACAATCAACTCATACTCAGAGTCTTTCACTTAAAATGATGGTGTGGGCTTAAAAATAATGTAAGTATACTGTGTATTTAAAACACTCTTTGACCTACCAGATAAAATATAGTCAAAAATAAAATAAGTGAAAAGAGCAAATTTCTTTTACCTGAGGACCTGGGTCACCACTCTCCCCTTTGGCCCCAGCTGATCCAGGCCCCCCCTACAGAGAAAAGAAAATCAGATGAGCACTTAATTTAGCAATTACCTATGCATATTTATCTACTACTTTCACTTGAAATGAACAAATACTTTTCATTTATCAGTACAGTCTTATTAATGCTATTCACACCCTCAGCTTGAAGTACTTTTCCTCTAGGGATAGCTACTGCCTTTCAATGTCTGAGTTGTATTTAAAGGTCCATATTCCACTCAACTACACACAAGCCAACTTTGAAATCACACTTTGACATTTCAATTTTTTTTAATATGTGCATATTCACAAAATTGGGATGACAAAGAAGGCATTATTATCAATAAACTGTGATATAGAATTATAGCATCATATTTTTATTGAATACATTTATCAGTATGAATTTGGAAAAAGTTGACTATTTTATAGCCAGATATTTCTCAGGTTCTGAATTTTATATTAATAAGTTGTTTTTGGACAGTTGCAATTGCTATCATAATTGTCTTGAAATAACATCAAAGTATTTTTCCTAAAATTGCTTTTTCCCCATAAAAATGACTCTTTATAACATATGATTCTTACAGACATAATTTAAATAATGCAAAGAGAGTCTGACATAATAACTGGGAGAAAAAACAAGAAATTATTTTATATCTGAATTATGAAACTTAAAAATATATACTAGATCATTCCTACTACCTAAAATTGTTAGAATATTAAAAATGAATACAGTGGTGATAGTTAAATTCATGTTTTCTGTGTCCCAGAGTTTCCTGGTTTATTTAAGTCAATGAGCATTCTACTGAGTTACAACAAAGTAAAAAAGACTGAACTTTTGCCAAAACTAAAAAAGCTTTCTAGAGCCTTCTAGTGGCTTCAAAGTAAAATAAGTTCTGATCTGCCCTCCAAGGGCTATGGCAAGTTAAATACAATGATTTGACACATCTTTCAAATTGGAATAATGGCATCCAAGCTTCTAATAAAGAATTCTCACAACTGAAGTTTTGCAAGAGAAAAAAAAAACTAGGGTTTATATTATATTTGAATCGTTGAATAGAATAAAATTTCAAAATGGAAAATGGTTGGTTTATTTTTAATTAATTGGCTGTAGGTAAGCACTACCTGTTCAATAGATTACAATTACTTTGCTCCCACACTTATTCTAAAATTCATCACATAATCCAGAGTTGCAGAATATAGACAAGAAATATTTTTCTACCTTTTGTGTGTATTTTGTAGCATAGATTGTAATTTGTCCAAGACAATGACTAGGTAAAATAATTTTTCATTGGAAAAGTGCACACATTTAAGTTAAACTGTTGATGCAAATTTGTTTTAAAAATCTTAATGAATAAAACAAATTTAAATTTTAGAATTAATAAATATTTGAAATATTACAATAAAGTAGATTACATATAATAGAGGAGAAAAAGGGGGGAAAGACATGGATGGTTTTCCCCTTAATATCTATCTTTTAATTTTTGAGGAAACTACCAATTTCCATTACAGATAAGTAAATAAAATCAGCTAACCTTGACTGTGGCTTTGAAAATATTTACACTATTTTCTCTTAGTCAATGTGTGATAAGGATGACAGGCTCCCATGACTGGTGGAGAACTGTTACCAGAGCCTGCTTCTTTGGCCTCTCCTCATCACTGCCATTACCCCAACAGACCTCTTCCTGGTGTTTGTCAACATAAGTAAGGAATGAAATTCCTTTTGAAAATACAGTTTTAGTGATTATAGACCTTAAATTGATGACTATACAGCAGAATTTTCCACAGATGATTGATCATAATATTAAACATAGACATTCAGTAAACACATGTGCCTTGAATCCCAGCACTAGGGAGGCAGAAGCAGGAGGATCTTTGTGAGATAGGGGTCACCTGGTCTATATTGCAAGTTCCTGGTCAGCTGGAGCTACATGGAGACCCTGTCACGAAACCAAACCAAACCAAACTAAACCAAACCAAACAAAATGAAACAACAAAACAAAATAAAAACACAAACACCACAATCAGGTTCAATTCTGAAGCTTATTCTGAGAGTCTCAGATTTAGGAATAAGAAATATTTATTTTGTGAATTCCTTTTTTAAAATTTTATGTTTTTATTTTTTTCAGAGCTAAGAACTAAGCCAAAACGTTATATGTTTTTAACAAGTGTTTTACAACTGAGAAAAATTATCAATCCTCATTTTCAATAAAAAGTTGCTCTTCAGTCTCCAAATTTTGTAAAACTTTGACATCCTTCACTCATGTATACACATTTGAGGCACTAATAAGTAAATATATGTTGGTTCTGTTTCTCTTTTCTTAAATGACATATCTTCCTTATTTCTTGTATTTTAAAAAGCAGAAGAGTAAGAAAAATGTCATATTTTACATATACGTGCATACATTTTATTTTCAAATTTGATTAAAATGTAATAGCTATTGCTATTAGGTATCCACTGAAAACAGATGAAGTCTTAACTTTTAGAATGACATATTCCCCGAATAACTTTATTTCAATAAAATATACTGAAAGCATATGACAATCACATGAAAGCACAAAATACAAATTTTATAAGTATTCCAATGAGAGAAAATGCTCCATTTATTTAAAAATTAGTAAAAATTCTGCTTTAAATACAATTGTGTTCTCTGAAGAGTATGGAGAGTCTAGATTTGATATTTCTTGATTATTATGCTGCTGAACATCATATAAATTTCAACCTATATCAAGCTATTTTAGAAAACACAGCATTGGCATAGCTTATCACCAGGCTTGTGAGTGAATGAACAAAAGTGTCTCTTTTCCAAGCATCACTAATAGAGCAGGAAATTTGTCTGCTGAAGCAACTCATGGAAGAGGAAAGCAGCCTCTAGTTAAAGTCCACTACATTGCTGGCCACTAAGTTGGTGGTTCAACAATTATCAAAGACTTCAAATGTATTTTAGTGAGAATTTTATTTCATAGAAAATTAAATTCCAAGAATGTAATATATTAAATATTAACATGAAATGCATTTTATTAATGGAATATTATGCAAATCAATTATACATGTACCTAGATTAATTAACATTGAATATGTGATTCAACTAGGTTTGTCTTCTGTTTAATTTGAAAAGAGCATTGATAAAACCTTCTGATCAGAATTATCAAAACCTGATGGGAAAAGATGTTAAAATGGAATCAATATCAGTCATGAGTAATTAACTAGCCAGAGATATGAACAGCTTCTGGAATAATATATGTAAAGAGATAACAATTAGAAAATTGTATCATGTATTTCTGAGTAACCTACCACAGGACCAGGTCTTCCAGTTAGACCCATTGGACCAGGTGGGCCTCTCAAAGCAATCTAGAAGATAAGATATTAAGTTCAGAAATTCTGTCTTGGAGGTACATTGAAATGACTGACTCATTTCCGCATAGTACATAGTAACAACAGTGCAAGGGTACATGCTAGAAAGAGGGCAAATATTCATCCAGTCCTTAGGCTATGCACTTAGGCAAAGTATATTAATGCAGGAGCTCTGACATCAGCAATGGATTGTTCTACCAGGGGGATGTTGGCCAGGGGATCCAAGGCCCCACAAAAGGTAAGGGCTCCTTGCCTCTAAGTTGGGATACCTACAGGAGGAGAGGCAATAAGACCCTGCTGCCGAAGACCTGACGTTAACATGGGAGGGATGTATTGAGACCACACATGCAAGTGTACAGATGGCCTCTGGAATGCCAGAGAGTGTTACCAAAGGCCACTAAACCAATAAAGCAAATATGGGTCTCCCTGAGTCAAGCAAGACTCCACCGTCAGCACCAGCTACACCTCACCTGCCTGGAAATACTGTGCAGCAGAGGCAGCCATGTGCCTGTATATCCCAAATCTAATTGGCTATTGGCTCTCTCCTTGGAGGAATAACCCATGGCTGATGCCACAAGCCTACATCCTCTACAGGTTAGGAGATGTTATAAGCCACAGTAAGACCCTGTCATATTTATCAGGGGGTAAAAATGTAATTCATGGATTAACATATCATCCAAACATATGTGTCTATGCCAAAGTAACCTACCATAACTATTAGTGCTGCTTAAATACCTATATATCTAATTGCTTGTGCTTCATTAGTAGGATCGAAAGGTTACTCCTGAACAAACTGTCAGCCCATGAAAGGAAACAGCCAGAATTGACCAGAATCCAAGTCAACAGCTCCAGAGAGAGAGGACAGTTTTACTTCTCATCCACCTGTGCCCCTTTTCTAAGCCTAGGGAACAATCTGCGGAAGAGGGGGCGTGGTAGAATGTAAAGGCTGCGATTGGGGTGAATGGTGAAACTACAGCGATGTAGTCTGGACACTCATTTGATCAACTTGATTGAACAAACAACATGTCACCCCCCACTGGATGGTGGGGCTGTGGGAGTTTGGACACAACAGCCTGTAGATTGGTTTTGCACGAAGGATGCTTGTACTCATGGATTATCACTTATAGCTAAAAAAGGAAAAAAAAAAACAGAGAAAGATGCAAACAGTTATGGCAGAATACATGATCTGGGATGGGGTGGGGGTGGGGGGGAAGGGAAAGGGAAAAATGCCTGATCTGAATTGGAAAATGATGTACGAAATGCACAAAGCATCAATTAAAAAAAATAAGTAATAAAAAAAAAGAAAGAGGGAAAAGTTGTGACAAAAGGCATTTTGCTAGAAGTTCTTGTGTGATTCGCAGGTAAATTTTAAACTGTTACAATTTATACACAAGCTTAGATAATTTACTACAATAAATTAATCAATTATTAAAGTTACAATAGATTTCAGAACAAATATTTTCTCTGATTATTTTCTATGATGAAGCAGGCTTCAAAATGTGATATAGGATCCTCCTTATTGTGCAGCCATAATCTTTGCTGAAATAGTTTTGGAAGTGAGAAATTTTATTCATTTTTTCTTGTAGTGTTTTAGGGAAAATACTGAGGATTAAAGTGAAGCAGCACCAAGAAAAATGGGATAGGATGTGTTATAGAATGCACATCTTTCACCACATCTCGACCTTAGGACTACATAGTAGTAGTAAGTTTATTTGTGTAAACACAAACATGGTTGGCTGATTATTATCAGACTCCATATTAGAAATGGGAAATTAACATACTTGAATGATGGAACACAAAACAACAGAGGAAAATTAGATATGAAACTATCATGGTCAACTCTTTTTGAATAGTCATGATTCTGAAAGATGAATGTGTAAATTTATCACCACATATCAAAAATAATCCTATGATGAAAAAAAATTATAAACTGTAAATAGAATAGTGGATGTGATAAAAACAGCAAAATCTCCAGAGTTCTACCAATAACTCACCAGGAGGATTTGGACATTACACTTCTTAATCCTTGAGATCAAATAATCAAAACATTGCAATTATAATGTTTGTCGCCCATTTTTAAAGCAAGTTAAGAGAATTAATCACATATGGAATTCTGTGGCCCCCAAATATTTACTTTCAAATAACTGCCTTGTATTTTTCAAACAAATATAATTTCTAAGAAAAATTACAGCAACCATTGCTTAGTTACTACAAATGCCTTTATTTTTTTTTTAATTTTTTTTATTAATTTTATTTATTTCTGTATGTGTATGAATGTACTGTCTGCATGCAAGTTTGTGCACCCGTGTCGTGCAATGCCACGGAGGTCAGAAGACGGTCTCGGATTCCCCTGGAACTGGAGTTCTCCTGGAATTGGAGTTTCAGACGGTTCTCGGCCGCCATGTGGGTGCTGGGGATCGAACCCGGGTCCTCTGTAAGAGCGGTCGGCGCTCTTAACCGCTAGGCCATCTCTCCAGCCCTAGAAATGCCTTTATTATTATAGCATGCCATCTTCTAATAAATGGATGTTCTCATTTTTTTTAAACATTATATAACCAAGTAATCATATTTTTAAAATTTAAGAAAATGAACAAATATTGAAAATGAGTAAATACCTCCACTTACAAATTCAATATTTTATGTATTATGTGTAATAGTATTATTCGTACATAATTCTATTATAATTAATAATGAGTTATCATAGAAATAATATTGATATGGTTATCATACCTATCCCACCATTAGTCTTTATATTTTTGTTCTCAAAAAGAAGTCTAGTAATATGAGTAAACTCACAACTACTGATTAGTTTCTTGTTTATTTTCTGAATTTTATGCTAATTTTAATGCAATAAAGCTAATTAAAAATAAAAATAAAGTAATTATAACTTCTTTGCATAAGAGAAATAAAATTTTTCATACTGTCTTCTCATAGTTATTTCTACAGTCATTGGTCCATGTTTCAGCAGAGATTAATAGTATGTGAAAGACAGGAGATATTATATATAAATCTCTCAAGATTTTGTTAAAAAAATGAATTTTATGTCAAGGGTCAGTTACATGATATTCGATTGATAAGTATAATTACTGGAAATATACATATATTTTTAGATTGCCATAAAAATTTCATGTGTTGTTTAGAATCACATTTTAGGCATACACATTCCTATTTGACAAATTATGTCATTAGAGTTAATCTATTCTTACCCGAGCCTGCTGAAGAATTGCCTGAGCCTGAGCTTCCTGAGCAGAGATGGTTGGTCCTTTGGAGCTATCGCCACCATACCGGAACTAGGAGCAGATAACAGAAGCTCAAAGTGGTCTCTAACACATTTGTAGAACTAGTTTCCTTAATCATTATATTGAAATCTACTTAAAAAGGTGATATTTCGCCACAGTCCAAAGTAATTTTAAGGTGTCATCAGACACACACACACACACACACACACACACACACACACACACACACACACATCAACCATTCTTGCATACCTCCACACTATTATTCCTCTATAGAATTCACAACCTCTGATCAAATTTTTAGCTTGAAATATAGAATTAGTTTTTTGCTCTGTTATTATTTCTTTAAACTTTACTATGTTTAAACTCCTTAAATACATTGTTTTCATAGCACTAGGGTAATATTACTTTTTACATGAGAGTTGATATTAAAATAAATCATTTAGATAAATGAATAAAAACATTTAGACTTAATGTATTTAAAAGATTTCAATTACAGCCAATATTGGAGTAAACAGTAAACTAATATGCTAACTAATATAGAAAATTTGGTAATAATACAACCCAATGTTTACCACAGTATTAGGATTATTACAAAGCCTTTACTGACCAAAGAATAGGTAAGGACTGAAACAGAGCCTTTAATGCAGAGATTGATGTTTGCCAGAGTTTTGTTCGGTAAGTTTCCCCTTGATTTCATATAATTCTAGCTTACAGAATGATTTCTAGCTATTGATTCCATTAACAAGATTGTTCAGTTACATAAAGACAAGATAAAAAAAATCATCCTTATAAAGCTTTTTATTTTTTATAAAAGCATACCGGTAACATTAACATAGTTCCAGGAGGACCAGGTAGACCATCAGCCCCTGGTAAGCCAGGACGTCCTGGGGGACCCTAGGAAGGGAAATAAGATAAACAAAGTAAATTCATAAAATATAGAAAATCAGAGTAGCTGATAATTGCTGTCTTCAGTATCTAATCTGATTCTACCCTCTTCAAGTTGTTAACCTCTAGGTAAATAGACCTACATAGGATGCATGTCATTGTACTGGTTTCAAAGGACTTCAGTATTATGCGCTTATTAAAGTACAATCGTTAAGAAGTGGATTCTGCTCACAGTTTATTTATAGAATAAAACTGCATAAGGTGAGAACTTCATATATATAGATGTGTGTATATATATATACATATATATATGTATATATATATATATATATATATATGAGGAATCAGTGTGCAGAAAAAAAAGGAAAAAGCTAGTTTCCTCCAATTATAAACAGAGTTAATTTATCAGCCTAAATTCAGTCAAGTACTATTTATTACATACTTAAGTAATATCTATTTAATGTATTAAGTATACATATATATATATTCATATTTATAGTACTTTAAATTATCTTTAAGTAATTCATTAATAAATCACTAAGCTTAATGTAATAAAAGTAACATTTAATTTTGTAATAATCACTAATTTGACTTGAAATCTTATTTAAAAATATAATCAACTTGAATATGTATACATGCATGCATATGTAGAAATTTACATATGTTAATGATACATATGTGTGAGATCAGAGAATATTATATACATAGAAACTTATGTGTGAGTATATAACATATATATGAAGTATATTTCCATAAACTTACAATAAAAGAATATTTGTATGCAGCTAATTATTTTTAAGTAAGAAAAGGAGCATGGATATAGAAACACAGCAGTAATTTTTAATGTTAACTTATTTACAAAGAATTAACCCTCAGAAAGAGTGAACGTTCACTGAAACAGGTAAGATATCTTACTTGAAACAATTTAAATGATTTTCCCCCATGCTTTAAAGGAAAGAAAGTTCAAACAATAGTCTCTATAAAGAAACCACTATCTTTATACTCTAAAAAACTTGACAAAATAGGTATAATTTTTCTTTAATAAAACAGTTCCAAATTCAGTAGATAAATGATACGTCTATATTTTCAAAGCATAGTGTAGAGATGTGATGAAAACCAGGATTAACATTCGAAGGTGAATAAATTATAGAATCAGAAATCTTCTGAAAAAAATGATAAAATTAAAAAATAACAAATCAATTAAAGTTATTTATACAAAGAAATATTCACTACTGGGTCTCAGAAGGTAGTTCCATGGGTAATGTGCTAGCCGCTTGCTATTTTCCATCCAAGTGTCCAGACCTGAGTTCAAATCTTTTACGTAAACGATGGATAGGTAAGGTGAACTTCCCATAGTAGTAAACTAAGAGAGAGAATCTCCTGGGCAAAAGGGCTAGCTATGTAAGGTAAACCAGCAAGCTCTGGGTTCAATTGAGAGAAAATGCCTCAGTGTAGAAACTGATGAACTGACTGCTCTTGCAGAGGACCCAGGTTCTATTCCCAACACCCGCATGGTGGCTAAGAACCATCTTTAACTCCAGTCCCAGGGGAATCCGACTCCCTTTTCTGACCTCCATGGCATTGCACAGCATGGGTGCCCCAACCTACATGCAGACAGTACATTCATATACATAAAAAAATAAATTAAAAAAATAAAATCTCTCCCATTATAAAAGAAAAAGAAAATGATAAATAATTGAGGGAGACACCAATCATCAACCTCAGTCTCACATGTGTTCTCACACATATGTGCATGCACTCCTTGATACACAGGAGTGCCCACAAATGTAGGAACATGCACATGCACACACTCAGGTACACCATTTAAACATATACATGCAATGAATTAATAAGAAACTATCTCCAACAAAATTAATGAAGCAAGCAGACCATGTAATAAAAATGGAGATTTCATAATACATAGCTTATGTCACTTTAATTTACTCTCTCATCCAGAGAATTCCTGATGTATTTTAAAAGTTTTAGTTCTTAAAGGTAAATAAAAATATTTTGAGTTTTAGAAAAAGTTTGGATATATGAAAAGTAGAAACTAACTGCATTTCTGATCCACTATTTCTAAAAGAGCAAAATGACAGCATAAAGAGAACAAATAGTTGTTTGGTATTTGCAGACAAAAGGAAAGGAGAGCCAGTGATGTGCAGAGCAGCTTGCAGAGACTTCACACCAATGACCTACTGCACCCTGGAACCCAGACCTAGACCCTTAAAGTTCTTATGTTTCTTAACATATTCTAAGAGCATTCAACTTAGCATCTGTGGAAGTCTCAAGAAAATATAATTTGAACACAAATTTGGAAAACAATCCACTTATCACATAGGTAAGGAAATTGGAAACTTACCACAAATAAATTCTTTATCCTCACTTAACTAAGTCTAGAACATTAACTAAAATATAGAGTCCCAATTTTGTGAAATTATCAGTTCTACTGTTTCCAACACAAAAAGGATAACATCTTCAAAGTCAATACACTAGTTTCTTTAAGTCCGTGTTTCCTGTGTTTGTAAAGTGACCACCCTTCACTTACCCTATCGCCAGGGTCACCGGGGGGCCCAGTGGGTCCTGGGAGACCTGGAGGACCCATTAGACCCTGCACAGAAACAAAGCATAATCAGAGTCTGTTTCCTACCTAATATTCAAGCAAATTCATCTTCCCAAGTATCAAAGGCATCTCATTTAGATTTCATAAATATATCCCTGTTTCCCAAACAATTGCCTTATTTAGCTTCCTGTGAAAATACAACATATAGGAAACACTAACAAGCACAACAGCTGCTCTATGAGGCTGTGCTCAGGATGGAGGCAAACTTGAAGTAAAAACAGGAAAGGAGAGCATGCCAATGAAAATCCCTTAGGTGGAAGCTGCCCCCACTTCTTCCTGAAGAAATGGTTATTCATAAAATAAGACTTCAAAAGTGTGGTAGTAAGGTTTAAAATGGAGAAATCACTTAACTGGTCAGCATTTCAATATTTTTTGCAATTACTTAAAAGCATCAATATCATATTTTATTTTACGTGACAAAATTTAATAACACATTCATACACACATACATACGCACGCACACAAAGGGTTCCTTTAAATGTCTAAGCAGTTCAGCTATCAGGATGTAGCACTTTATCTGGAATGAAAAAGTAATCTGATAGTTATCTTATGTGGAAGTACAGACACCTAGCTGTCTATCCAGAATTTTTATTGCATGAACCAAAAATAAAATAATAACTTCTTAATAAAAAATATGAAGGAAGCTTCCCAGAATAGTAGCATAAAATCCTAGCAATCAAGAAACTGAGGCAAGACAGTGAATTCCAGGTCAGCCTGAGATACGTAGCCACTGAGATCCTGCCTCAAATATAATAAATGGAAAGTAAAATGCCTTGCTTTTTTCTCATATAAAATTATGGTAGAAAAATTAACCATAGAGCTGAAGAGATTGCTCAGTGTGCAAAGTTCTGGCCAGGCAAGCATTAGGCCCTTAGGTCTGATTCCCAGAACTCACTTAAAGCTGGACACAGGAGAGCACAGATCTGTAATTGCAGTGATCCCATGGCAATGTGGGATGCAAAGACAGGAGAGTCCCTAGACTCTTGTGTGCCAGCTAGCTTTGTGTTCTTAGCAGTGGGAAACAAGACACCAAGGTGGAGAGCCAGGAAGGACAATTGAGCTTGTGTTATGACTCTACATGTGTGTTATAGCATATGCACACACAAATATGCATACAAATGTCATATACAAAAATAACACAAAATCAATGATGAAACATGAAAAATGGTAGAGAGAAATTTTAGCAACAAAAATATTCAAATTTTAATTCCAGTCCTGTGAAGTGTCAGACTGATAGTCAAATAAGGGACAAGTTACAGGCAAAGGAGGTGAATATGATCAAAATACATTATATTAAATTTCTCAAAGAATTAATAAAACAAAAATAGGTCAAGTCTACCAGCTCCCATACTTGAACATTTCCCTCTACAAAGTGAATTAGTCTAAAGTATACAAATCTAATTATAAGACAGAAACCTTATATTCAATCATAATCAAGACAAAAATAAAACTCAGTTACATACCGCAGGTCCTGCTGGTCCAGGTGGACCTTCAACAAGCATCCCCTATAAGAGAAGGAGACAGTGTAACCTTTAGTCTTTTAACTGACTACAAGAAAACACAACATACTGTATTTATACAGTGAGTTGTGTATTTGTTTCATATAAATCACTTTGAAATAGGTTTGCTTGGGAAAAGGAATAAATTAAAACAATGGAAGATATTGTTCATGTCCTCAGAATCTGTGAACTAATTGGAGATGTGGTAATTATTCAGACAAATATGACAAAGGAGAAAGAATACGCCAAATGTTGTGGGAAGAGTACAGAGAAGACCACAGTTTCTCCAGCACTCAAATGATGTTTAGAATAAAAAAGGGCTTCATTGATACATCTTCTGTGTACATGAATGAATTAAATGAAAGTGGTACCTAAGCACTTTAAGTTAAGAAAAGAGGAGAGATGTCCAGGTGAACTATGCTGAAAATATGACATAAGACAGAATAGAACACTATTTCAGGAAAGGAACTAAGTACTGCACAGTTTATAATGAAACTACACCTGAAATTTGTGTGATGAATGTGACTTTCAAAGTAGCAAACTAACAAAAAGTTACAAATTAAATTCATTGTGGGGGGATAAAGCCTTTGAGATGCTGGTCACGACCTTCATCAATATTATGAGAAGTCATAGCAGTAACATAAATGGCAAGAACTGTATTTGGGAATGATCCACAGATCTACATAAACACAGATAAAGGAAGTGAGTTGTTGCAAGAGGACTATTGTGTATAATTTTATACATGTATGCCACACATGAGCACACTCTTGTCCCCCCTCCTCATCACTGCAGGCTACCCCTCCGACAAATTTTCTTTCACATGCTGTTTATTGTATTTTATTATTGTACTATAAAGTTTGTAGCAACAACAAATAATATCAACATCAAATCATATATTTCTAATGAGGTAACTCTATAAACTATAGGGTAAAATCCTTGAATGGAAATTAAAATAGCTAGCCCTCTTGTATCTCAGCCACCAGACATGACATTTGAAACTTCTGAAAAATTATACAAACTTTTAAACCTTACGTTTTTTTAATTTATAAATTGGGAGAATTGAACTGGACAAATGCCAGGCCTTTTAAATTCCAAAATTCCATAAATCTGTTGTTTTAAAAATTTATGACAACAGAACTTTCAAGGAAAATACACACACAGATATACATAATTATTGAGTGATGGTAGTTCACAAACTAAACAATTGAACCACTCTTTAAAAAGTATTCACAGCAATACTTACAGGCTCAACCACAGCTGGCTCTCCTTTCTGCCCTTTCTCCCCATATGCACCATGGCCATTTATCTGTTGATGAAAAAAAATTAAAAAAAAAAAACAACCAAAGCATATTCAAATAACTAAAGTCATTTTCAATATTTTAATAAAAAAGTTTAATTTTCTAGACCTATTCACAACAATCATTTAGAATGTGTGCATTTTACAAAAGAAACTTTGAAGATTTTAATAATGCCAAATAAAGAGTGACACTAAATGATGCTTCTTTATATTTAAGAAATATAAAAACATTTGTAGCCTCAATTAGTATCTTAAGTCAAAAGAAATGCCACCAAAACAAATTTGTAATATAGCCTAAAAATCAGAAATTAGACCTAATAAAATAATAATGGCAAAACTATATAAACATATAAATGGTGAGAAATTTGAGGTCCATCTCGATTTAAAATGATACTTTCAAATGAAGAGTACAGTAGGGTGCCCACAACAACTCCCGCAAGGTCCAATTGGGAGGAATTTACCACAGTATACTAAAACTATGTCCTGTATAAATTATAACTACGTCGTGTCGGTAACTGACATAAAAACTCAAGCTACATTTTAAAGGTTAAACACATCAAGATTGACATAGAAAAAACCCCGATGTAAGCCATACACAGTGACGCGGAGCCTAGTGCTGACTTACGCTTGTTTCTGTGAAATCAGTTTCTGCTGGGACACCTGGGCCAAATTCTTCATTAGGGGAGCTGGTTGCCTTTTCTTCATAGTCTTTGTATTCATAAAAATCATATTCGCCTAGATCTCCATCTACCAGGAGATCGGAGTCCCTGCCGTCTATTTCTTTGTTTTCATATAGAGTATCCTCAGAAATTTCCCTCCGGGGATCATAATCCTCTCCAGTTAGGTATTCTTCAGTAAAACCTTCTTCAACTGGACTTGGCTATTCATTAAACGGCAAGGAATTGAAGAACATGTTTACTGTTAGTAAAGCAAGGTGAGCATTTGTAATTACAGTTTAATGGCATATGACAAGAAAAGAGTTTATTACTACTCAAGCAAGACTGAAGGCCTGGAAAGGAGGCTTTTCTGTTACATTGAAAGAAATATAATTGTACATTCATTGACATGTACAAGAAATATTGCTTTCAAAGCACTTTTCCCCATAAACTGCAAATATTCACATGTAGCCAACATGTGTATTTACTTTCATTGGGGAAAACATGTTAATAAACCAGGCATTGATTTTTATAGTGTAAGATTTGAATGATTATTATGCATATCATCAAATATTTTTCAAATTTTCAAATCTCAGAAAATTACTGTCAAATAAATTCTTACAAAGATAAGAGATGTAGTTTGATATTCAGGGTCCACAACTAAAATATTAATATCAATATTTGAAAATTTTTTTCACAGCAATGATGATGTATTATGCACTTGAGGATCTGATTTTTATGACAGTTATATTCCCCCACATTTAAGACAATTGAAGAGAAATATTACTGTAAGATATCATAAATTAATAAAGATAAAAAGCAAAATTATATCAACAATATCTCCTAAGATACATATAAAATAAATCTGTTATAATTTTCTTTTCTCATATTTAATTTCTAATTAAGAACATAATATAAATAATTCATTATGTTAATTTTATGCATTATGATCACGATCAGGTCTAATTAAATAATTTTGTGGCCATTTGAATTACATTTTAAAATGGCTTGTTCTCTATGATAAAACATAAGTAACAGGGAAATACAGATTTAAAAAGTAGTGTTTTATAAATTATGTGAATGAAAATATACAGATAATTCATTAATCTAAGCTTTTTAAGTGAAACAGTCCAAAATCATAAACTTTGTTTGTATTTTTGAGACAGGGTCTCCCTTTAGTCCCATGTGGCCTGGAGCTTGCTCTGTAGACCAGGCTGGCCTTGAACACACAGAGATCCACCTGCCTCTGCCTGCAGAGTGCTAGGATTAAAGGCGTGCACCACCATGTCTGGCCTAAATCATATATTTTTATTCTTAAATTTGGAATATACAGTTTTACAGGAAGTTCTTAACTATCTATGATCCAGTTATGTTTGTGACATTCAATTTAAAGAGCTGTATGAATTTAGTTTGGGAAATAAACATCTTGTGAAATGACAACATTTTGTAGAAAACTTATTAACTAAGACAAAGTCAGTTTAAAATCCTTTAACATCCTAAATTCTTATTATTTTAAATTATGTCCCTTTTTAAAAATTATTGTTGAGTTTATCTGTCTCACATGGAAACATTTAATATAAATCCAAATAATTAAATTATTTATACATAATACTCATTTTCTGATAATAATCTGAAGAAGAGGTACCCAGTAGCTCACAAAGTTAAATTGAATTTTATACCTATTGTTATTTTATTTTCATACATATATACATACATAATATGAATTCAGGAGGACCTATTCAGACCTACCCTATACTGAAATGTTTTCATAAATATGAATAAACCAATTTTAGAATATATTGTTATAGCCATAATTAATATTACATTCTAAAAAATTTAAATGTAAATATCTATTAAATCTAAGACTATATTTTCTAAGAGTGCTTGCTGTGAATAAAAGCTGGCTGTAGTTAAAATTAATAATGCAATAAAATGCTAATTGTATCTGTTGATGATACAATTTTCATATTAGAAGATTCTTCTCATGGAAGGATCATTTCATGAACATTCTTTGTAACATGTTGAAAAGTGCTCTAAGCTGTAGAAGCAATCAAGTAAATGATAGAAGCCAGTTCAGTCTGACCACCATGGTGTTTGCATGAAGAAAAATATCATGCAAAACCTGAACTGACATGGATTTCAAATGCAGGGTGTTTAGTAATCATGAAACTGTGGTGTTGTTTTCCTTCTCTTAGTAAAAGGGTGACAACTCAAAGGTCTCAGAGATTATGAATCCTTCTAGCAGGAATTACATAAAAATACTTTCTACATTTTGAAAGTTGCACTGTGACTTATTGGTGCTTGAGTTTACTACCTCATTGGATCCAGTTACACGCCGAGGAGATTCTGTTTGGTATGTCTCCATTGTTCCATAGTTGTAATCTTGAAAATCATCCACAATATTTGCCTAATGAAAAATTCAGAAGAAAAATGAATAGTCAATATGTAAAGTAAGCCCAAGTACATAATAGTGTTGAACTGGGTTATAGTATTAGCCAAATGAGTATTATCTAGTTGGGTTAAGACTAAGACTGATCATCAGAGATCTTCCAGCTCATCCGGGACAGATCTTGATTGCTTTTTCATTGCTACCTGGACCCCTAGCTTGGCTTTTGCAGCTGCCTTGTAACTTTTCTTCTTCCTTGATGCAATTTTTTCAGATTTGGGGGGTGTGAACTTTTTAGGATTTTCCTTTGACTTAGTGGCCAGTGTCTTCTTCTTTGTGAAACTGGATTTCTTTTTCTGTAAAAACGTGATGAAAGATGGAATGGAAAACATATATTGAGAAGAAAAATAAAGATCATGAATAAAAGGAAGGATACACAAATGCCAAATGGTCAGCAGTCCTCAGAGCAGCCACTGTCAAATAAGATCGTAGTTAGTAATTCACAAAAACGTACACGAATGAAAGATGTGGGGGGACATCCAAAGGACAGTCAATAAAAGGAACCACAGGATGACAAAGAATGGGACACCACATACAAACGACACTACTTTGTTTTTTACCTCTGTTTGTGCTACTGTTTCCTCAGTTACAGTGGGTGTCTCTGTTACACTCTCAGCCTCTTTATATTCTGTTTCCCCATATTCATAGTCATATTCGATTATATCCTCAGGTGCATACTACATTGCAAAGGAAAAATATCGGGCAATGTGATTAGTTGCAAGAAATAGGATTAACAGAGTGGAAATTATCTTCTTAACTTTTACTCAAAGTAAATGTTAAGAAACAGAGAACCAAGTTATTTAAGAGTCATATTGTGTTAAACAAATATTATACTATTGTGTACACAGTATAATAAATACCATCAGAGTGATCAAGCAAGGTTTCTAAGAGCAGAATATTGGTTAGGGTTATGAGAAGAATAAAGATAATGATCCAGACTTTATTGAACATACAATATTAATTCAAATGCAACATTTATGTTCCTGGACATACCTGTTAAATATTCACTTTATTGATGATTTATAAAAAAATTTTTCCTTTATAATAATATTTATAATTTATAATAGGAAACTGACTACTAATGACTTATTTTTTAAATTTTTATTTATTTTTGTATGTGTATGAATGTACTGTCTGCATGTAGGTTTGTGCACCCGTGTCGTGCAATGCCACGGAGGTCAGAAGAGGGCGTTGGATTCCCCTGGAACTGGAGTTAAAGACGGTTCTCAGCCGCCGTGTGGGTGCTGGGGATCGAACCCAGGTCCTCTGTAAGAGCAGTCGGTGCTCTTAACTGCTAGGCCATCTCTCCAGTCCCCTAATGACTTATTTTTAAACCCATGGGTTAACACATTTCTCAGCTCTCACCAAAGAAGGTTCCTTTTGATGTAGATGATGATTAACCCAGAAACCCACACTGGTCAATGTGCTGAGGATAAAATGCTGTGAAGTGTCTATTCCTGAATAGGACACATGTATCAGACTTCTGCCTCCTAGGGCTCAAGGGTCATGGTAAAAGAGGTTATGAAAGACTACAAAAGCAAGAGGCTCTGGATGACCACAAGAAATTGTTTTCCAGAAACCTGGTTAGTGGTTCAATGAACTCACCGCAATGGTGACAGCATGCAATCTCAAACAAGAAAAAAATCCCAGCATAGAGATGGGCAAGTGGGTAAGAAATCCAAACTCAACCTAAGGAACTTTTGGCAACTGACAGCTGCTGGGAAAGAGCCAGTCTCTCTCAAGGATGGGGCTGTTAGTAGGTGAACCCAGGCTGCAGGATCCACACTGAAAGACATTTGAGGGTGAAAATTAGACCATAGATATATCAGAGTACATTAAATTGGGCATGGGACAGGAAGGAAACATCTGGATAGGGGAAGTGATCTAAATACCATCAAATTTATCTATGAAATCTCAAAAAATCAATACCTTTTAAGAAAGACTAGTAATATTGGTAGAGCTGCAGTTCAGTGGTCAAGTGGTTGGCTAAGACACACAAGGTACTTGTTTCAATCAAGCCATGGCAAAAACAAAATTAAGAAGAGTTTTTCTTTCAATAAATAATATGGTTAAAATAAGAATATGAAAAACAGTTTCCCCAAGTATAAAATGATGTTCATATCCATCATTTGGAGGAGAGAAAAAGGTCAAATAATAAAATCAAGATGAAATATGTTTGTATTACATTTAGAAGAATGTAACCAATGGAAAATAAGACCTAAGATTTTTTCCAAATTCTCTCATTCTCTGTAAACTATCTAAGCTGTAAATGAACACAAAATATGCTGAAGCATTAAAATTTAAAACAGTATCGATTATTTATTACCACACTTTTCTCTATTGAAAATAGTACAAAGTACTTACATCTTTTAAAATAGTTAAACTAAATTCATACTGGGAAGGAAATGTTTTCTTATATTTTGCATTAGAAGTTTTAATTGGAGCTGGGCATGTAACACATGCCTTTAATCCCAGCACTCAGGAGGCAGAGGCAGGTGGACCTCTGTGAGTTAAAAGCCAGCCTGATTTAAACAGTGAGTTCCAGCCAGCTGGGCTACAGGGAGGTACTGTCTCAAAAAGAAAAAAAAAAAAAGAACAAAGAAAAAATTAAAAAAAAATTTAATTGGAGTTGAGACTATTTATTTTTTATTTTTATTTAATTATTCAGTATGTATGAGTGCTTTCCCGATGTGTATGTAAATGCATCGTGTATGTAAAGCGACAGAGGCCAGAAGAAGGTATCAAATTCTCTGGAACTGGAGTTAAAGGTGACTGTTAGCTGTCCTATGGGTGCTGAGAACTGAACCTGGGTCTTCTGGTAGAGCAGACAGTGCTCTTAATGACTGACTTGTCTCTCTAGCCCCAAGATTATTTCTTAATAGAGATCACAGACAACCTATATATTGAATGAGGGAAAATAATGTGTTAAGCTTCATAGCTATCTTCATGAAAATTAAAATTTTTTTTAAAATATTGAATATCTGTATGTAACTACTCATTCCTGGTCTGATATAAAATATTTGCAAGTTTAGCTGGGTGTGGTGGTGCACGCCTTTAATCCCAACACTGGGGAGGCAGGGGCAGGCGGATCTCTGTGAGTTCAAGGCCAGCCTGGTCTACAAAGCGAACTCCAGGCCAGCTGGGACTAAAGGGAAATCCTGTCTCAAAAAGACCAAAATAAAATAAATAAATAAATAAATAAATAAATAAATAAATAAATAAAATATGATTAGCAGCTTTTTTTTTTTGAGACAGGGTCTCCCTGTAGCCCCAGCTGGCCTGGAACTCACTTTGTAGACCAGGTTGGCCTTGAACTCTCAGAGATCCACCTGCTTCTGCCTCCCCAGTGTTGGGATTAAAGGCATTCGCTACCATGCCCAGCATGATTAGCAGCTTTAAACATGAGTAGTATTAAAGCAGCTAGTTGAAGTTCTGGTATTCTGAGATGTGCCTATAAACATTTGTTAAAGTAACTAATGTTAAGTCATGTTTGTCTGATAGGAGGAATGTCTTCTGATCTTCACCATTCTCTGCACTGTGGATTTCTCTACTAGGAAGACAGTCATGTCTTAAGTTCCTTTATAAAGATTTTCTTTCCTTTAGTTCATCTTCCATTTTTTCCTTTTCAGAAAATTTATCAACTGACTTTTGTTTGAAAGGAATTATAGGGGGCTGGAGCGATGGCCTAGCGGTTAAGAGCGCCGACCGCTCTTGCAGAGGACCCAGGTTCGATCCCCAGCACCCACATGGCGGCCGAGAGCCATCTGAAACTCCAATTCCAGGAGAACTCCAGTTCCAGGGGAGTCCGACGCCCTCTTCTGACCTCCGCGGCATTGCACGTCACGGGTGCACAGACTTGCATGCAAACAATACATTCATACACATACGGAAATAAATAAAATTAAAAAAAAAAAAGAAAGGAATTATAATATGTGTGACACATGAAAAATGAAACATACATGAATTTAATATCATAAGTTTTATGGCAAAAAGATAATTTAGCATTTATGAATATCCAAATGAAGTATAGTTTCAACTCATTCACATTTCTGTATCAAACAGATTTACATACAGGTGAAGCATGACCATGTTAATCCTGAGCTATCTCTTGTGTGCAACTCCCAATGTGTGATGAGAATGCCAAATCTGTCAGGCAGACAACCAATTACATTTTTCGAACAGATTAGATATGTTAAAGATAAAAACAAGTGAGAAGATTATAATTGAGTTAGTTTAAAACTATGCAAGATCACAAATGTACTAATGCAACATTAAGCAATGTGACTGATCCATGCTCCATATTGCACTATAGGTTATTTCAAGAGCAAATAGCATTGCATTGTGATCTTGTTTAGGCATATGATCTAAAGATTAACTTTCGAAATGCACATTCAGAATATAATGACAAATTAATGGCTGCAGCTTAAAATTTATATAAACTCTGTTTAATATTTCCATTGCTTTTTTGGTAAAACTATTATAAAAGGGTTATCACATTTAATTCTCAATATAGCATAGTTAGGGGGAAATGAAGAGTTGCTAAACACTTCATTGTGACATACTCAGCACAGAAGCTGGTAACACCTGTTATTCGTTATTCCACAGGATTTTCTTACAGTTTTTACTCTAGAGAAGTGATCTGTTTTTCTCATCAAATGACCCTAGTAAAAGCAAAGGTGACATCTTAACAGTGTGTTCAGCATACATTTCAACAACTGAGATAAGAAACATTTATTAAAAAATGAACTTAAGAAGTTGGATAAAAGTTATTGCATTTCAAGATATCTCAGTTTAACTAACCTAACAGAGATAGTATCTGGGAAGAAAACATCATAAGATGATATATGAAAAGTATGTATATATATATATATCTTTTCCCAAATTTCAGTTATATATTTGCTAAGCAGAATAAACTTTATTTGTCTTGAAATAGTAGCAATAAACCTCATCAGACTTGAACACAAACACTAAGTGTGATGCATTTTAATATTAGGTAATGATTTGACCTGTCACCTATAAAAACCTAAAACTGATTTTTTTTTCCTAGCACCATGGATATCACATGGATGTTTAGTGAATCCCAAGAAAATAAAAAGGAGTGATGCACACAAGACCTAGGAAACAAACAAAACATCTAAGTTAGTTCTTTTTGCTTTTTCCTACTGATGGCCTTCCAGCTGGCATCCTAACCCTTTGGCCTGCTTTACTAAAGAAAAAGACACTAATATTAAGTGAGAGAAAAATATTAGTGTAGCCGAATTCACTGAAATATATTAAAAATAAAATTGTATCAAAATTTTATAATTTTGAGTTATAAAAAGCAACCTGTAGTCACATCATATTCACATTATAATAACTCAAAAAAATCTCAATTTATTCAAAATAGCTAAAATTTGATTAGTAATATTGAATGGTGGTAGGTTGGCCAGACTAAGGGATAGATCCACACCCGGGAGAACTGTGGAACACAGATTAAACGTTTTAGGTCTATTGTTTAAAAGGCAAATAATAATAGAGAACGTGAATTGGGGTGGAGGGTAAGTCCAGAAATAGGGGAGGGTCTGACTATTATCAAAATGCACATTATGAAATTCTCTAATCAATAAACTTTTAAAAGAAGATACATACTATTTAAGTTACCCTTAGAATACTACTTCATTCTCAAATTTGAATCTACTTTTACAATTTGAATAAAAATCAAAATCTGAAAACAGTTTTCCTCCCAATTAAATCACAAACTATTTCTCATTTAATTGATTTCCTTACTTTTCCATGAGGAAAAAACAAAAACTCTACTATTATTCAACGAAACCTTTAGAAAAATTTCAAAGCCCTTTCTAATCTGTGGGAACTGCCAAGGCTCAGGAAATAGCCAGGAAATGTCTCCTTTTTTTTTTTTTTAAATCTTTCTTTGGTCTTTTTGAAACAGGTCTCTCTATAGCCCCAGCTGGCTTGGAACTCTCTATGTAGACCAGGCTGGCTTTGAACTCATAGAGATCTGCCTGCCTCTCCCTCCCAAATCCTGGGAGTAAAGGCGTGTGTCACCACACCCAGTCTCCTTTGAAGGAGCTATTAACTGTTGAAATGCAAAAAGCAGAAGAGAAGTATGCTATGTCTAACAAAATTAAGTAACAGAATGCTTGAGTAAGAGGGGAAAATTATCTTTTAATCAGTTCCTCAAAGTATCGAAGACTACTAATTAAAAGTATAGCTTAATTAAATCAAAATAAGCGTATTTTAGAAATAGACATCATGTGCACATCTCCGCATCAGAGGCCCTTGGGAGCCCTGCATAACTCACCTCATCTACCTGTGGTTCCTGAGCCTGAGCAGCTTTGGAAGCTGAGGAGTCACAGTCAGGACTGTAATGGTCACAGTAGTCATATGCTGCCTTTGGGTCATCTGAGATTAAGAGCTGCTGGATATCACCCTGCAAAGAAACACACAAGGAGGCCATCAGCATATGCAAATATGCATAATTCCATCATGATTCACCAGGTCAAAGCAGCATTTTTTTAAATCTCAGAAGAAAACTTAGGCATATTTCAACATAAAGATTAGTCTTTATAATTTATATGTGTTTTAGAAGTCAGCCATAAGTAATATGTGGCTTTGTCTAATTTACTGTTTAGGAAATCTCTTGTATTCTGGGACTGGAAAGATAGCTCATTTTTATAAGTGTGTACTGCTCTTGCAGAGGACCCAAGTTCAGTTCCCACCTTCTATGTCAGTCAGCTCACAACCACCAGTTCCAGGAGAACTGATGCCCTCTTTGTCCCCCACAGGTAACTGCACTCAAGCACATGCATACACAATGAATGCAGATAATTAAAACTGAATAAATATTTAAAAATTAAGATTTACTGCATTCACAATTAGCTCTGCGTAACAAAAGATGAATGAAATTTAAGCAAAAGTAGATGCATTTCCAATGCTAAATGATATAGTTCAATTAATTTACATGGAATTCTTACTCTTAGGCAAATTTCAAGGTAACTTCTGACTAAACACAATTAATCCTTGTGTTCAGTTAGCTGAATTACAATCAGAGAACAAAAAAAGGCTTACTTGGAAAAATAAACAAGTAAGGAAAATGGACAAATCTAAATTTTAAATACAATAACATGGATATGTTACATTGTTAAAAAGGGGAAAATAATGTTTTAGCAAACATTAATCTGTACAATTTCTATAAAATGAAAAAGTCCAGAGATAGTAACACGATTATCAGAAAAGTTTTAATTTCAGGACTTTTGGAAAGAATAGTTAAGAGAAGTACATGTTTATTTCTACAAGAAATTACTTTGATATAAATCCACATGCCAAGACCACTGCAATTTCAGAATACAAGTAGGAGCCTCTTACCCTCTTAATTTGAAGAAAAAAGTCCTTTTATATTTGAGCAGATAGGTCTGATTATACCTCTTAAATCCATTTTGAATAATTTTAAAATTAATCCATCTTTACTCAAATCTTATCACTGAAGTTATTAAGTACTGGTTAAACCTTGGATGTTGTGTTATCAAAGTCTTATAAATTAAAAACTAGGCAAGAATTTATAGTATAATTATACCCTAATATTCATGTATTTATCAGTAAGTAGTATTGGGAAAGTATTTGTACAGAATATTAAACATAATAATAGAGATGCTGTGAGAGTTAGTAATGATTGTCAACAAGACTGATCGTGTATCTAAGATACAAAACTCTGGAAACCTCTGTGAGGCAGTTCTGCATTTGAGTATTTTAAGGAAGGAGGATACATCCTACATGTGGATGGCTCTGTTGTATGGGTTTGGGTACTGAACCAGAAGAAAGAGGAGACAGCAAGCTGCGCATCAGCATCCATCTCTGTCTGCTTCCAGACTGTGGACTCAATGTGATGAGCCCCTCACAGTACTCCTGTAGCCATCACCTTCCCAACTGTGTCTGACTGTTCTGACTGTACCATCAGGCTCAGAACTAAAACAAGCCCTTCATTCTTAAAATTCTTCCATGTGAAGTTCTTGCTGAGAATAATGAAAAATGTAACAAACACAGACATCTCAACATAAATTTGATATAATTTCTGCTTAACATACCGACTTTATCTACTTTGAATATATATCCAGAAATAGAATTACTGCATTTCCTATTAGTTTGTTTTTAACTTTTTGTAAACCTTGTATAATGTTTTCTGTAATGGCTGTGTGAATGTAAATTCCTACCAACAGTACCTAAGTGTTCCTTTTCTTCCAAATTTCTGCTGGAATTTTGTATTTTCTGCATTTTGATAACAGAATCTTTTGTTTTTACTTAATTTTGAGCTCTTTTTTGAGACAGGTCTCCATGTAGCTCCACCTGTCCTGGTACTCACTATGTAGACCAGGGTGGTCTTGAACTCACAGAGATCCACCTGCCTCTGCCTCCCAAGTGCTAAGATTAAAGGCATGCACCACCATGCCCAGCTTTAATTTGTATTATATTTGCTTATTTATTTGTTGTGGGCATGGTAATAGATGCCTGTGGATACCCTTGTGCCACTCTCCATATGCGGAGGGAGGTCAGAAGATAACTCTCAGAAGTCAGTTCTTTCCTTCTACCAGGTGAGTCCTGGGGTTCAAGTTCAGGTCATCAAGCTTAGCAACAAACGAACTTAAGGACTGAGCCACCTCACTGGCCTGATAACATCAATTCCTTATGTTTAGTGATTCTGAGGACTTTTAAAATATTTTAAAATGAATTTTGTGTATGATTATATTACCTGCATGTATGTAAGTGTACTCATGTTATGCAAAGCCCATGGAGGTCAGAAGGGGGCATCAGCTTCCTCTGGAAATGGAGTTACTGACGGTTGTTAGGTGAGATGTGGATGCTGGGAATCAAACCTGGGTCCTCTGTAAGAGCATCCAGAGCTGTTTAACCTGTCCATCTCTCCAGCCTCAATTGTGAGGATGTTATAAAACATATAGCTTAGTATTCAATGTCTTCTGTTAAGATACTTCTCCAGATATTTTGCACATTTTATAAACCAATGACCACTACTTTTGCTAACATACACAGTTGAGAGGGACAAACATCCAGCATCATAATTCCCAATTTAATGTTTCATCATGAACCTTCAGTATTTGTGTTTCTTCAAGAAAATCTACTGCTTGCTTGTCTCTCTCTCTCTCTCTCTCTCTCTCTCTCTCTCTCTCTCAAACTGTTTTTTTTTTTTTTTTGCATGGGCCATAATTTTGAGAGGATTTTACTTATGATTTAAAGTTGAATACCTTAAAAGAAAAATACGGAAAACAGATTTTATATTCTCCTGTCCCTGGACCTATTGACTTGTTTCTTGTTATTGTAGCTAATGCTTGCTTGGAACATGTCATTCTTCTTTGATTATGGATATGGAACTTTGTTCATTTATCAAGATGATCAGCAATGTTTTTTTCTCTGTAGAGTTTTTAACTGATTTGAACCTTCAGGTATTCCAAGAAGCTTTCTGTTCATTGGAGCATATCTTCAGACTGATAGGTGACAACTCTACCTTAGGACTTCCTGCTTGCTGTGCAAGCTCAGGTCAGTAGGATGTAATATAGAAGGACCTCTGTAGGTTTTCCCTAGACTTCCGCCATAGAAAGCCTGGCAGATTGTTAGAGCTCTCCAAAAGCTTTATGAATCCCACATTTCTAGTTTTTGTCTTTTTGGTATTTCTTTCTGCTCTTATCTCTTTGATGTTTAATATGCTAACTATTTGCCGAATATCCTCATTTAGAATGTCACATCACCAGAAAAATCAGCAAAAGTAGAAGATAAAAAGTATGCATACACCAAAAAAAAAATATTACAATGGTTAGATATTATTTTTTCCACAAATGTTTTATTGAAGCTCTGTACAAATCAAATACAGACCCTAGACATGTGTCCCCCTTTCTACCCCTCCACGTTTATATATTCTTTTTTTTTTTTTTTTTTTGGTCTTTTCGAGACAGCATCTCCCTGTAGCCCAGCTGACCTGGAACTCACTCTGTAGACCAGGCAGGCCTTGAACTCACAAAGATCCGCCTGCCTCTGCCTCCCGAGTGCTAGGATTAAAGGCGTGTGCCACCACGCCCGGCCGTTTATATATTCTTTAGAAGAATTTTTTTAATTGACAAATTTTTATTAAATTTGAGTTTCCTATTTTTATTCAAGTTATTTACTAATTTAATTTTATTATTATTAGTTTCTTTTCTTAAACATTAAAGGTGCATGTAGGGGCAGGAGAGAATTTTTATGTATTTCATATGCAACATCTTTATATTTCCTTCCCCCATCAGTTTCAGACATTCAATAGTCATAATATAGAGTACTAGAAAAAAAAAAAACATGAAATTCCAGTATACTCCAAGACTACCATTTTCCCAGAAACTATTTTACAGAGATTTACATTAATCATAGGCTGTGTTGTGAGACAGTCTATAAATAAACCTTAGTATACTGAACAGGTAGAGTAAGCTGTCAATAATTAGTTTTGATGTGATAGAATTTCCACATCTGAGAGAGAAGGAAATTACCAAGCAAAATGAGCATCAGTAGCATGCAGCATGAGAGGCAAGAAAATAATCTTCATTCTCCAATGGTCTAAAAACCAAGGTAATGATAGAGCTGATGAAATTAGCTTATGATCTCCTGAATTGCAGGTAACTCTACATTAACATATGTTCATACAGGTTGTAGTAGTCTACAGGAAGAAATCAAAATGGATATACAAAAACAAAACCAAAGCAATGGGGATAGGTGAATGACATGTATGTTGTAAAATAATCTCACCAAAATTCCTGTCAATACCAATTGTATAATTATGTATACATCTTCTAGATCAAAAATTACATGTATACATTCACAGTATCTTAGATTTTTAGTCTGATTTTGATCTACACACACATGCATGCTTGCCTGAATGCACACACATGTTTATGTAGTAAATCTGTACAAGCCTGGGGACTTTTACTTTCTGTGTTTTGAAAGTGATTGCATAATGCTCTATAAAATATGCTTATCGAATTATGAGATCCTTCATAAAATATGGAAAAAGTGAGACTTCATCTTTGTGTATAGAATCGAATTTACGAAAAGAATGTGGTACATAAAATTGGTCTAATATGTGTCAGTGTCAAGAGACTGAGTTTTCAGGTTCAACTGTCTACACTGTCTGACTGCCCACTGAACTGTGTCTATAGCAGTGGACTCCACAGAATAAACAATGGAAATCTGGGCTTAGACAATATGCCAAACTTAATACAAGATCTAATTGAAGGAGATTATCTGTAGGTGGATTATTTGCTTGAAGCAAAATTGAATCAATACATAAGTAAAAAGAAATTCAGGTCTAATTTAATTGACTACTGGAAAAGTTGGATTGATGTTCCTCCACAAAACCTGAAATAACCTCCTGATTGTCAAGCAACTAGTACCTGTACCTTCCTTCTACAAGGCTTGAAATTCTATCAGAATCTTATAGCTGAGCTTGTAGTATTAAAATTAGGATATATCATATACTAAGAGTTCAATTTCCTTTTAGCATTATCTGAAAGGGAAAATTCCAAATAACCACTGACTACTGTTCATGTCAGTGACTTTCAGAAATTTGGAGAATTAAATAGTATGTACTCATATGATGGAAAGAATCACACAACTGCAATTATGTTTTAAAAAGTTATCTAGCTTTTATATGCCCCATTGCACATCTTTCTTTCTCTCAGCTTAAACCAGTGGATGTCACAGTAGGGGAAAAAAAAAACAAAACATAAAATTCTCAGTGTTGGAGATGGAGAGATGGCCTAGCAATTAAGATCACCAACTGCTCTTGCAGAGTTTCCAGGTTCAATTCCCAGCACCCACATGGCAGCTGAGAACCGTCTTTAACTCCAGCTCCAAGATTGGAATCCTACACCCTCTTCTGACCTCCGGGGCATTGCAGAACACAGGTGCACAAACCTACAGGCAGACAGTACAATCATACACATAAAAAAATAAATAAAATTAAAAAAATTCTCAATGTTATATTACTAACAAAGGGCTGTTAACTAACTGAGGCAGGGGAAAAAACCAAGATTAAAAAGAAAACTGTCTTATGCTTTTAAGGCACAAAATTGTGAGCAAATTCAGAGAAGTTCATATAATGCAGTTGGAAAAACTGACAAATATGGTGACATGGAGAAGTGAGGTAGAAAGTGCAATGACTTTAAAAATAAAAAAAAAAATTACTAAGGAAGGCACTAACGTAAAATATCTTGTATCTCAAAAAAAGAAAAATCTTCTCTCTGAACATCCTGAACAATTGAACAAATGAATCGATGTATTGTTACAAAATCTGTTTGAGAATATATAGGAAAATGGTTCAGAAGCATCCTGTTTGGAATCACAAAAATTAGTTTGGAATCTTCTTCAATAAAATATTGAGGATTAAAACCAGCTATAGCAGAAAAGAAGCAGGTAACAGATTCACACTAGAGATATTAGAAACATTATATCTGAGACTTGAAAAGACTGGATGTTGCTAGCAGCCATGTGAATGCTGGGAACTGAACCCTAGTCCTCTGCAAGAGTAGACAATGCTCTTACCACTGAGGTTTCTCTCCAGCCCCAGTAATAATGGTTTTCATAAAGAAAAAAAAAAAACATGTGTAGTAAGCAAAGAATCCTTATGCACTGTTAAAAGGAATGTAAACTATTCACTGTGTAATCAGTGTGAAGTTTACTCAAAATCTAAAAGGAATATTATATTATCTTGATATACTAAGCATATTTAGTATTTATGCATACAGTTGAGATACCAAACCCATGATTAATGATTGTCACTTCTCACAATAATCAAGTTAAGAAATCATTTTTGATGCCCATCAAGTTGTGAATGGTTGAAGGAAATGTGATAGAAAGATTAGATAGATAGATAGATAGATAGATAGATAGATAGATAGTTAGATAGATAGATGATCTATCTAGCTATACATACATACACACATGCATATTACATAACAGAGTATTTTTAATTCACAAGAAGGAAATTGTCATTTGAAGGAAAACAGATAAATGGAACTAGAGCTCCTCACACTGAATGAAATAGGCCAGAAACGAAATGGCATGTACTACATGTTTCTGTCAAATACAGAAATTAGGTTTAACAAATGTGGCAGTTTAATGAGCATGTCCCCCATAGGCTTTAAGTATTCAGAAATTTGGTCAGCAGTTGGTGGCCCTGTTTTGGGCAATCTTAGAAGGTGTGGCCATGCTGGAGGAAATATGTTACTGGGGGCTGGCTTAGTGAGTTTAACAAGCCTTGCCAGTCTCCAGTCTCTCTCTCTCTCTCTCTCTCTCTCTCTCTCTCTCTCTCTCCCTGTGCTCATTGGAGATGTGAACCTTGGCTTTTGCACCAGCCCTGGCCACCATGCCTCCTGCCACAATGGACTCTAATTCCCTGGAACCGTCAATCTTAAGCTCAAATAAACTCTTCCCTTTATAAGTTCCCTTGGTCATAGTGGTTTTGTCACAGCAACAGAAAAGTGACTAATACAATATTCAGTACCAGAGAGTGGGCTGCTGGCTGTGAAGAACCTGTCCATGTGGGTATTTGGAGAAATGTGGAACACTTTGGAATTTTGGGCTAGAAAAGCTTTTGACTACTGTAAGCAGAGCTTAACAGGCCATTCTAGTAGAAGCCTGGAAGAAAGCATTGCTGCAAAAAAATTTAGTTCCAAAGGAAAATAAAGACTTAGGCAACAACTGGGATATTTTGGCAAAGAGTCTGGCTGCAGTTTGCCCACTGCCCCAATGCTTGCCTGATGCTAAGTTGAAATGTAATGGACTAATGTCTTTGGCAGAGGATATTTCAAGAAAGCCTAATGTAGAAATGGTGGCATGGCTATTAATGGTGAATATTGTGCAGATATTCAGTGAAAAAGAGCAGATGGGGCAGAAAGAAATGCAGAATGTACAGTTTGGATCTGAAAAGGGCACTAGGAAGATTAAAGGTAGAGCCAAAGCAGGTTCTGAAGGAGAAGCTCCCTTTGATAAAGAGATTAAAATGATTAAGGGGGGGCTAGATATTTACAAGTAAACAATGGAAAAGGTGAGAATAAAGTGATTAAGGAGGGGCCTTGAGATTTACTAGTAAACAACAGAAACAATACCTTCAGGGCAAGACCACACCCAGCTAAGCCTCCAGATTTTGAAAGAAAAATAATGAAAGGGCAGAGAAAAGTTGCAAATGTGGTTGAAATAGTCCAGGTCTATCCTGAACTTGCAGCCAAACTCTGCAGTTTCATTCACATGGTGCTGGCTTTAGAGGCATGGAGGATGCAAGAGTTTTTCCTCAGCAGTTTCAGAGAGCCACAGAGGCCAGGTAGATTGCAGCAGGGGTGTCCCTGAATAAAGAAGACACTGATAGGCCATTGTGCGAAGCTGTGAATGTGAAGCCTGGTTGGGAGCGGAGACTCCAAGAAGACATTCGAGATGCCAGAGTTGCGAGATATTTGCCAAGGAAAGCTGCATTTAGGGAGTGGTACCAGCTTAACGAAGAGATGTATGTTGCAAGCAAAGGTGGAAGAGCTGAGCCATCTAAGCCCTTTGGAAGCAAAGTCCCAGAGTCACACATGGAGCTACTGGATTTGGTGTTTGCTCTGCTGGTTTTCAGTCTTCTTTTGGTCCAGTATGTCCTCACTATTCCTCTATTCCTCCATTTTGGAGTGGATATGTGTATTTGGTTCCACTGTATGTTAGGAGTATGTAATTTTTCTTTTGATTTTACATGCACTTACAGTTAAGAGATTGATCTGGGTTTCAGAAGGGACTTTGGACTGTAGACTTTTGAATAGAATTGAGACTGGCAAAGACTATGGGGACTTTTAAGGTTGGACTAGATGCATTTTGCATTTTACATGGTCAGGAGCCTATAGGGGCCAGGGAGTGGAATGTGGTGGTTTGAATGAGAGTGTCCCCCATAGGCTTTAAGTATTCAGACATTTTGTCCCCAGTTGGTGGCAGTGTTTTGGGAGATCGTAGAAGGTATGGCCATTCTGGAGGAAGTATGTCACTGGGGGTGGGCTTAGTGAGTTTAATAGGCCTTGCCAGTCTCCAGTCTCACTGTCTCTCTCACTTCCTGTGCTCATTGGAGATGTGAACCTCGGCTTTCTGCACCAGCCCCAGCCACCATGTCTCCCACCACAATGGACTTTAATTCCCTGGAACTGTCAATTGTAAGCTCAAATGAACTCTTCTTTTTATAGGTTCCATTGGTCATGGTGGTTTTATCACAGCAAAAGAAAAGCAACTAATGCAGATGTGGCCAAAGAAGGGATCCTATATTGGAGCAGCATCTGGAGTGGGGGAGCAGGGGCAGGAGACGGTGAGGGAGGAACCAAGCACATCACTTAGTGTGTGAAAACATCCAGATGGAACTCATTATTCTGCACAAAAAGCATATAGTAACAAAAAAAAAAAAAAGAAAAAAGAGATTCTGATATAGTTTTAAAATAATCTTTACCTCAATTTATATACAGTATAATATATCTAATTATTAGAGGAAAAAAGAAGGAAGGGAGAGAAGGAGGGAGAGATGGAGATAAAAGTGAAGAGGCAGACTAAATAATGCTAGAATTCTGCCAGTAGCTCTTTCAAGTGATTATGTTCAAGGTCCATTAAGCTAAAATGCTGATAGACAAGTAGACAGCAAAGTCAGGAGGCTGAGATTTTATTTGGAAATTATTTTCTTACATATTGGAGTAAAAGTAATCTTCCTTACACCATGCCAAAGAATTCAGAAGCATTGTGGGCATGTCCTAAGTGGAAGGCTGAATGTAAACATGATTGACTAGTTTATTTGACAGAGGACATTTCAAAATATCAAAGCACTCTGACTGGACTGGTACAATTGGCTATATTTAGTCACATGTAAAGTGACGAAAAGAAAAGCAGAAAATTTGGACATATTGCAGACTGGAAAGAATGAGACAGGAAAAGCTTGGAGAGTAAATTTGTGGACAAGGAGGGTGTGGTTAGACAGCCACTTACCAAAGAAAATGCCAGGAATGCTAATCATTGGCAATAGAGATGACCTGGGGGAATCTCAGAAACCTATGGGCTATCATGTTCCTCATAGGACACTCAGAGCCTAGAAGTATAAATTTGTTTCAGAGACCTTCCAGCACACAGTTTTCTTGGAAAGAGTGCTGTGGCATGCTCCATGCTTCCAGTAACCTTAAGATTATGTCCAGGCAGTTACCGAGTGAACCTGAAGTCACAGTAGCAGCTTGCAGTGTCTGTTGAAGGCTCAATGGGAAACCAGTCCATGAGAACTCATGTGGGATGTGCCCAGCACGGGATCCTGGGCAGGGCTTCCCAAGCCCCTCAAAGTCCAAATCTTGTCAGAGTGTAATGAAAATGCCAGAGCTGCAACAGCAAGATGCTCTGCTGGCATTCAGGCTTGCCTTGGGACAATTAATGGTACCTACTTCTCAGTCTCTCCCTTTGGGGGATAAGATTGATTACCTAGAATATCTTAAGAATTATATAACTTAGTTTTTGACTTTTACTTTCACACCTGAGAATTTGTCTATGTCTCATGAGATTTTAGGTTTTGACTTTTGAGCAATGCTAGAAGAATTCAAACTTTGTGATGTATGAGGAGAGACAGTAGAATGATGCATTTGGATTGCTTAAAGAGCATGAAAATCTGGGGTGGTGGCAGGAGCAGAACAGTATGCTTTGTGTATTGCAATGACCCTCAAGGGATGAAACGTTAAAGGTTTGTTTGGCATTATGGTGTGAAGGTGGTAAGCATTAGGGGAGGAGGATTCTTGCATGGATGCTGCCAGGAATCTTCCTTCAGCGATAGTGGGATCCTGCTCCCTCAGTCTTCCTCTCCTGGGGTTTGACACATGGCTCATGTACTGCCACATGTATTTCTTCCCAGATGTGCTGCAATCCTCTCTCCTCCAAACACAGTCCTAAATTTTGAACTTCCTTTCTACATACGTGAGCTGTATTTACTGCGGTAACACAAAGCTGATGTTAATTAAATGATTAAACCATCTCTGCACTACTCTTTCTTCCCTCATACTTGTAGCCCTAGGGAAGGGAGTGCTGTGCACTACACTTCTCAGCCTTGGTGTTGGCACTTCTGCCAAGTATCTAATTTCTGTTTCCTAAGGAGATTGGGGAAGTGCTATATAGTTAACGGCCCTAAGACAGTAACTGTTATTTTAATTAAACAAATACATACACACACACACATTAATACACACATGCTGAAAAACATATAAAGTCTGTGTATCTCTTGTCAGGAAAGATCTGAGCATATACTGCAATGCAATATGTTTTGTTCAATTAAATTTACTACAGTATAAACTGCAAAAAAGCAGATGTTTTCTTCTCCGTAGAGTCCACAATGCTTGGTAAGGTTTGAATGTAGTAGATGCTCAGTAAACATCCAATGTTTGGATCTACAGGAATATATTTTTCCCTGCGAATGGGTTTCTTTTCAGTATATGTAAATTAAGACTACCTGAAACTCCTTATTTACCCTAGATATTTCTTTCCATTGTAGATTTTAATCCGCTTCTTTTATTTCTATAATTTATGACTATAAATATTTTAAAGTACTATTATTTGTCTTGTGATTTCTAAGAAATTTTGGAAAAAAACAGAAAATTTAAGCAATTTGTAAACTTAAAATTGTATATGATATAAGGTATTTTTCATAGTATTTTGAAAAATACCTTTCAATAGCAAACTTCCAGACAACATGCACACAGCATATGAAGCCCAAAGAATGCTGCTATAGATTTCAGTTGTATTTGCTCCAGAAATAAGTTCCAAGAAAATCAGTTTCTTGAATCAGAAAATCATTATTCCATAAGCCAAGTCCATGAGGAAAAAAACATAGTAGAAAAGAAAGAAAAATACAGCTAGCTAAGCCATCTAGCACACACTGCTGTGAAAGCATCAATGCAACACAGGTCTATGTTATTTCCATAAGCTAGTCAGTCCCTTGGTACCCAAACCTCTACTCCCATTTGATATTAGAGTTTCACTGTAAAAGCGAGTGGGTCTTGGTAGAGTTTCCAATGGCTTATCCAGGAAGGCCAGGACTGAATTTAACACATGGCATGAAACTCTGAAGAACTAACTACTGCCATCAGATCAATTGAAAACCTACAATTCCTGCCTGATAAGTCCAGGATTGCCAAGTCTCATCACATAATTTTTTTCCCAAACATTCCATACAGCTAATGATTTCCAAAGTATTCTTGTGTGGTAAAGGAAACCTGCCAAAATGCTTAGAATTTCAGTGTGATTGAAAAATACATCAGAGATTGCATCAGAACCATAATTTAAAGGAAAGAATGAGAGAAACCACATAATCACAGACAGAACTGCTGCTCATTCAGCCTGTAGAGTGCACCAAAACCAGTTCAAGGAACAGATTTTAGGAAAATGATCCATGTCCTACGTTATTAAAGTATATTTATAATTCAATAAACATTTACCAAGTATTGCAGAAAATGCATAAAATTGTATAAAACTCTTCCAATATAAGTGCACATTTATCTTATGCTCTTAATCCTTAATAGTAAAGGATGCTTACTTAATAACTATTGATATGGATCTATTCCACCACGTAAATTAGTAAAATAAATAAAATCATTATTAAGAAGGTAAAAGACTTTGCCTCATCCTTCCTTGTAGACAGTATAATCTTTAAATATATTAACAAAATAAAATTGTATTGCAGGCATGATTCTATACTTTTCGAATGTGACACAAAGATGCTGCTTTCAGAGAAATTATGTTCTAGAGGTAGAAAGAAAATAAGCATATTGTACTATGTCAGAACTGAATTTATTTAAGGAATATAAATCACTAAAGAATAAGATCAATAAATCAGAAGTGTAGGATATTATTTATGAAGTACAATAATGGAAAGTTTTATTTATTAAGGGAGATTGAGTCAGAAAGCTAGTAAACTGAGGGCAAAAATGGGGCTAAAATTGCCAGACTCAAAACTGCTAGTGGATGCATAGACAGGTACTACCTTGTGGACATAAGTGCTTGGTATGTTCAATAAAGGAGAGCATTATGTACAAAAAGAAACAAGGGGGGAACGAGCCATTGTTGACATCAGAGAGAACCGCACAAAGTGTGGTGGGATCACGCAGGACCCTGCAGTCATCTGAAATAATTAGACCTTATACTCTAAAGCAAAAGAGATGTAATGTTATAAACTTAGAAGTGTCAGTTGTTCATTCATTCTTTTCGCCTAGGAGCTGCTTTTCTAGACCAGGCTTGCTATTGTAGACCCACTTCTTAGAGTCCAAATTAAGACAGAGAAATGGCTGCGGGGAGCTCGGGGAGCCAAAACTGCCTGAGCCTGGCGCAGGACGCAGCCTTGGGTCTCTCCCCACAATGGTGAAGTAGGGAAACAATTTCGTGGAGAAGGGCACCAAGCAGCCGCTGCTGGAGGATGGCTTCAACACCATCCCCCTGATGACGCCCCTCGATGTCAACCACCTGCAGTTCCTGCCTCAGGATAAGGTTGTTGTGAAAACTAAGACAGAATATGAACCTGACTGAAGAAAGGGAAATCACGTCCTCCCAAGATAGCCGAGTTCACTGTCAGCATCACCGAGGGTGTCACCTAGAGGTTCAAGGTCTCTGTACTGGTCCTCTTCGCCCTGGCCTTCCTTACCTGTGTCATCTTCCTGGTCGTGTACAAGGATGTATAAGTATGACGATGCCTACCCCATGGGTTTGTCTTGAAGAACACCCAGTGCATTCCAGAAGGCTTGGAGAGCTACTACACGGAGCAAGATTCCAGTGCCCAGGAGAAATTCTACACAGTCATAAACCACTACGATCTGGCCACGCAGAGCATCTTTCGCTCCGTGTCACCCTGGATGTCAGTTCTGTCAGAAGAGAAGCTGTCAGAACAGGAGACAGAAGCTGCCGAGAAGTCAGTTTAGCGAGAGCGGGGCAGGTTCCTTAACAATGTGTCACTTGAAGGTAACAAAGGGACTTTGAGGGACATTTCATTAAATATAAGTACCAATAATTTAGAGGTTACTCATTTATGGTGCAATTGCTTCTGCTTGCTAATGCTGCTTTGCAAATAAAACTTGCTGCCGACCACCCATGGGCATAAGACCAAGTGCATATCAGCATTGCTTTGAGAGTTCGACACCACTCTCCACACTAAGGACTCTTCATTTAGCTCCTCCACTGGGATTAATTGGATGCTGTCAAAAAAGTAGATTTACACTGGAGATGTCAGGGGTCTGACGTCAGGCCAGAGCATTCTGGGGGATTAAATTTTTTTTAAGCACCTTGCTGTCTGCAAACCTTACTCCATAGCCATGTCCAGAGTGATCTCTCAGTTGGCCAGTACCAGTGCCGATTGCCAAGGTGCACTGTTGGGTGGTATAGAGAGGAAAGCCGTGGACCAGGATGTAACCCCGCTGTCCCTGGGTGTGTGACTCCTAAGTCTTCTCTCTGAGACCTCTCCATGTGCACGCTGAGCAGAGCACAAGGATGGGCTGGGAGGAGCTGGTTTTGTGCCGGGGGCTGCAGAGCCCTGTCTTCCTGGGGCAGGCTGTCCGCTGGTGTCATGGTAGATATGAAGAACCCCACTGCCCTTCCTCACTCCTGTTAGGAATACATTTGCGGGGCTGGAGAGATGGCCTAGCTATTAAGAGCGCCGACCGCTCTTGCAGAGGACCCGGGTTCGATCCCCAGCACCCACATGACGGCCGAGAATCGTCTGAAACTCCAATTCCAGGAGAACTCCAGTTCCAGGGGAATCCGACGCCCGCTTCTGACCTCCGCCGCATTGCGCGACACGGATGCACAGACTTGCATGCAGACAGTACATTCATATACATACAGAAATAAATAAAATTAATAAAAATTAAAAAAAAAAAGGAATACATTTGCACGTAGAGCCCTGTGTGCAGGTTCGTTTTTGTTTCTTCATGTTATTAGCTGGGCGGGCAAAGTGAAACGTGATTTCGGGTAATCCAGGGCTACTTTATTCTGTGAACAGATGTGACTCCTGTGATGTGGGGAGCGGGCAGGATGGCTGGTGGGGGAGGGGGGCCTGGTGAGGCATCTTGCAAATAGAACGTCCACAATCTTTGTAAGAAGAGTAAGCTTCAGTCTGAATCTTGACATTAAAATATGTTTACAAAGTCACCAGTTAGATAAAGCAAGTGTGTACAACAATTAAATAGTTGAAAAAAAAATAAAAGACAGAGAAATGCCATCAATCAAAAGGCTCTCACAATTATTCAAGGAACAGATAATGCAAATAGTCAGGAAATAAGTGGTATTTATGGCATGTTTTTTTACTTGTGTAGAAACTACTGGTTATTATAGAAATGAATGAAGTAGACTGTGCTTTTAGAAGAGCAAGTTCTAAAAACAGCTTGGCAGTATAATTAATTATATTCCTACTATACTTCTTTGAGTTAGAGATCATTTACTATAAAAATCGGAAAGCACAAAAGAGATGCTGAAATAAGATTTTGGACAGTATCATCCTGTGGCATTTTAGTCCCTTAAATGCTTTTCAACAAGGTTTGTAAACATAATTTATAAAACATAAAAAAGAGACTTAAAGCCCTTTCCACTTAGCTAACATTCCAAATAACTCATGTCTGCAAACAACATGTTTACATTACTGACAATATATCATTACTAGAAACCTCACATACTCAGTTCATGTTTCCCTGAATCTCCCATATTCTAACTGTCCTATAGCCTGCCATGTCTAGCACATACTGGCATCCTGAAGACCAAGAACATTCACTTTTGCCACAGCCTCTGTTCTAGTTGGTGTATATTATGGTGATAAAAAGACTCTAACCAAAAGCAACTCAGGAGAAAAGGGTTTATTTGGTTTATTCACACAGTCTTTTATCAGGGAAGTCAAGGTTAGGAACTTATACTCATGGCAGGAAGCTAGAGGCAGGGAAAGAAGCACAGATCATGGAGGGTGCTGCTTACTGGCCTGTGCTCAGTTCTTATAAAACCCAGAACATTTGCCCAGGGATGGTACCACCCTTAGTGCCTGAGCCCTATCACATCACTCAACAATCAACAAAATGCCTCACAGACATACCTACAGGCCAAACCATAGAGTTAATTCCTCAATTGAGTTTCCCTCTCCCCAGGTGGGTTAAGTTGGCAACTGAAGCTGTCTAGAGCAGCCTTCTTCTAGTCTAAATAGTTTTTATTGCAACCAATAGTCAAATATATATTTTTTCTTCTCCACCATGATATATCTAATCTAGTCTAACTCCTTCAATGTTACATGCAGAAAAGTAATTAATTAAAAAGAAGCTGACTTCTAAATTTGTCTATGGAAAGAAAACCCTTGTGACCTGTGGTATTAAGTCCTCATTTTAGTGTGAAGGGTGGTTGTACATCTAATCAGGTCATCTCCCAAGTGCCCACATCACAATTCTCAAAATGGCTATATTTACCGCAAGCTTCACATATGTTGTCATCTTTCTGGCCCTTTTATTTTTCATTACTTTGGACTCAGCTTTTACAACTTCCTTTGAATACTTTTATTTATTTATTAAACAACAATAATTTTATTTAAACTATTTATTTATAGCTGCATATTCCATAATTAAACAAATTTTTTACAAATATCCATATTTCTTGTCTTACGAGAGGAAGTAGGCAACTGAATAAACATTAACTTTCAAATGCTAATATTAGATGCCCTATTCTTTGAAAAGTTGACAAAATGATGAATGCTAATAATAGTGTTTAAAATTGAAAATAAAAAGAATATGCACTGCATTTTTCAAATTTTTATTTTATTTATTAATGCTTGGCAAATTTCTCTTTTAATTAGTACTCTTAGTTGCTGGCTAGCTCAGTTGGTTGAGTGTGAGACTCTTAATTAGTATTCTTATTTTCAGCTGTATTCATTGACTTACTCTAACTTGCAGGATTTTTTCACCCTTTTTATTGAATTTTTGTGAATTTTCTATAATATATTTTGATTGTAGTTAGATCCCCTTCTTTATCCGTACTTCAACTTCCTAGACAAATTTCAAACTATCTCTAAAACTGAAGCATGTTTTATAGATCCAAGAAAATTTATGAAATAATTAAAAGAAATAAACTAAGATTAAAGTTGCCTTTACATGTCTAAAAATAAATAACTCATAAGTTTTCTGTTTTGGGGACAGATAAAACTCAAATTCTAAGACTGAAGTGCCTCCAAGAGTTAAAACTCTAATGGAACGTCATCATGGATGTTACAGCATATGTTTTGCAAATTTCTTTTGAAGGGAATATGGAGTTTTCAGTGTGTATCAGAAAGAAAATTCTCTTATGCATCTAGAAAAGAGTGGGGCGGATAATTTTTATACATGTTCTGATATTTTTGTTATAACATGGCTTCAGAAGAAGCAGTTGAATCAGAGCATAACTTTCTGGATTACATCAGAGCTTTAGCTACTAAGTTCCAGCTCCTTGTTAGCTTCTACACAGAATGAAAAACTCTAGCCTACTCTAGGCCTCTCACCCACCTAAGGGAACAAGACTGAGAAGCACTGATAAAATTTATATTCCATGAGCTAAAAACTCACCAGAAGACAGAAACCTAATAATATGAGTACATATTTTCTCTTCCTGACACTTAACCAAAGATCTTGTTTCCCAATGCATTATGCATACCTTTCAACAGAAAATTACAAGGCATACTTTAAGAAAACCTATACAGTTTATGAAGACTGAACAACCATTGAATCTAAAATCAGATAGAGTGAGGAGTTCAGAATGAACATAACAGGAATTTTTAATTGTGAATATTGTGCTTAAAGTTTTAATAGAACAGAATTGGTAACATGCAAGAAAAGATGGATAATGAAAAGCAGGTAATAATAAAAATATATAATAATTATAATGCAAGTATGTGCTACAGATCAATAACACTAACAGAAATGAAGTGTGACTATGACTATCAATGGCTAAGGTATAGCTGGGGAAAGAATCTCAGAGGTTAAGCATTGAACAATAGAAACTTTCCAAACTAATAGACAAGGAGAAAAAAATACCAGAATGAGAAGAGAAACGACAGGAGTGTGGCTCAGTGGTGGAGAGTTTGCCTAGCATGCATGAGAATCTAGGTTAGATCCAAAAAGCTGAGGTAAATTACAAATCTTAGAATAAAACTGAGTCAAATCACCTTACTTGCAGAGGAACAAATATTAAAACCTATAGCCAAGCTCTCTTCAGAAATTATGAAAAGATGATAGAGTAAAATATGTAGTGTTTTAAGAAATAAAATGTTCCTTGAGAACTTACCCTTGAAAATAAATGCAAAGGTTAAGGATTTGCTGCCAATAAACCTGCTTTGTAACAATGTTAGAACTATTGGAGGGGCTAGTCATGCCTCAGAAGATAAAAGCACTGACTTCTCTTGTAAAGGGCCCAAGTCTAGTTCCCAGCATCCACTGGACTGCTAACTACCATCTGTAACTCCAGTTCAAGGGGATCCAGCAGCCTCTTCTGACTTTCAGGTGCATTGCAGGACACCCATCTACTTATGTGCATACAAATAATACATTCATAGATAAAAAGTAAATATAAGTAAAAATGAAATATGTCAATGACAATGTATTTAGTTAGTAAAATGCATGCTTAACATTCACAAAAGCCAGAGTTCAGTCTCCAGCATGGCATAAAGTAGGTGCAGTGGTGCATGCCTGTAATCCCAGCACATTCACTAGGGAGGTGGAGGTAGGAGCATCAGAAGTTTGAGGTCATCTCCAGCTATAAGTTCAAAGTCAACCTGGGTCACATAAAATTCTAGATGGATGAATGAAAGGATGAATGAATGAATGAATGAATAGATAAAAAAGCTTCAGAGAAATAAAAGAAACACAGATGAGAAACTCAGACTGACATAAAGAATGAGGGATGATAAAAAATAAACACTATTTTGAAATAAGTATCCTATTCACAGAGGAAGTAGAGTTTCTCAAACAGCTGGTCAGTTACTAATACAGACTCCCAGCAATGGTCACAACATGGACAATTCCTATGCAAACTCAAGCAAAAAAATTCCCAGCAAAGACATAAGGAAGTGGGTAAAAATCTTCAACTCCACCTAAGGGGATTGTAGCTACAGATAACTGCTGGGAGGGGTAGAGATAGTCTCTTTCAAGCATGGGACTCTTGATTGGTTAACCAGGTTCCAATGGATGGACCCACACTGAAGGACATCAAGAGACACAATGAACACCCTATACTCCATATATGTATATGTATATGTGTATTACCTGAAGAGAAAAATAATCTTCAACCTTTCCCATCTGTGTGAATCATGTGAACTAAAACAACTATCCTGGCAAGATATGCCCACTGGAAAAATAGATGACTGTTAACAATGTAACCAACTACATTCTAACTGGAGATATATATGTATATATACAACATTATGAATTGGAGGCCATACCTGACATTGATATCAGGCCTATGGATCTGAGGCTAGACAGGTCACATGACATACAGGAGAGCCTAATGCTATTATTCTGGTAAATAGAGAGAGTATTATTAAAAAAAAAAAAAAGAGAGAGTATTACACTGAGTCCTAATGATTTATTGATATATCCATAGATTAATGCTCAACTCTCACCAGAGAAGCTTTGTAATACAGCAGATGATAAATTGATAAATAACACAGATATCCATAACTGGTCAATGTACAGAGACTGCAGACTGTTTATAAGAAACTGCAGACTGTTTATCCCTAAATGGGACACCTATCTCAAACTTCTTTTTTTTTTACATTTTTTAATTTACTTTTTTTATGTGTATGAATGTACTGTCTGCATGTAGGTTTGTGCAACAGTGTTGTGTAATGCCGCGGAACTGGAGTTAAAGACGGTTCTCAGCTGCCATGTGGGTGCTGGGAATCGAACCCGGGTTCTCTGCAAGAGCAGTCGGTGCTCTTAACCACTAGGCCATCTCAAACTTCTGCCTCCCAAAGCTCAGGTATCATTGCGGAAGGTTGTAAGAGGTAAAGGTTGTAGATGATCACAAGCAAACAATGTTTTCCAGACAGCCAGGCAGATACTTGTACAAATTCACAACAACAGTGACAAGATGCACAAGTACCACATAAGATCAAGCCAGACAAAATCCCAGCATAGACATGAAAAATGGAAAATGGATAGGAATTCCTAAATATACCTGAGGAACTACTGGCAACTGATGGGTGCTGGCTGGGGGAGAGTCAGTCTTGCTTAAGAGTGAGAATCTGGGTAGATTTACCCAGCTGAAACCATCCTGAGGGGCTTCTGGGGGCACATATTTGACTCTATAAACCCTTTATACATATATATATATGTATATATATGTATATATGTATACATATATATATGTATATATATGTATATATATACATATATGTATATATATGTATATATACATATATATGTATATATATATATATATGAGATGTAAATGCAATCATGATGTATTGCATACATTTTGCAGTAATTCAATTAAAGGGAATAAATAGCAAATAAATAGCACACATCAAAAACAAACTGTAATAAAAATCCTATCAATAATGGAAAAGAGAAAGGTGGTATATTTTATGTTAAGCCTATTTTTCTACAGCAAAACACTGAAAACCAACACATAAACCAAATAAATTTAAGTAAGTGAATGTAAAAAAAGAGTTTCTTTTCTCTTAACTGATAAAACATATAATGGTTTGTTTAGGCAACTAATGAAAAACATTCAATTATGGATATATAACTGAAATAAATTAAAGTAGTATTCGAAGAAATGTAGAACATTCTAAGACTAATCAAGTGTGGGTGGTTGAACAAAGAAAGCTTGTAGGAATAAAAAGGGACATGTCTAACAAAGCAATAACATAATACTAAGCTGCTAACAAATGACAATAAAATACATGAGGCGTAGACAAATATGACTGCAAGGATGAATGGGTGGATGCACTAATGTTCTTGGGAACTTTAACAATGCTTCATCAGAAATAAGCAGACCCAGTTAGCAGAGAATAGGAAGTACATAAGTCAAGTAAGCTACACGATCAGTCAGTTGGAGACAATTGTCATTTCCATACTATTTCATTCAACATCAGTGGAACACACATCAATTTAAAGCTCTCCTATATGTTCAAATAGACCACTTTGTGGGTCAAAATTCCTCAACAAATATATAATTGTAATATGTCCACACTTAGGCGACAATGGAATGAAACTAGAAAATAATAGCAGAAATACAGATGAGAAATGACAAAAAGCTTGTAAGCACGTTGGTAGAGTAAGAAATATCCAAAGAATTTTCATAACATGTGAAAAACAGAAATGATGACAGAGCTTACCATAAAGAAATTTAGATGACTGAATGATTATACTAAAATATGTCATCATATAATTACACTTAAGATAACAAAAAGTTGGGGCTGGAGAGATAGCTCAGTCGTTAAGACCACCGACTGCTCTTGCAGAGAACCTGGTTTCAATTCCCAGCACCCACATGGTGGCTAAGAACCGTCTTTAACTCCAGTTCCAGGGGAATCCGACACCCTCTTTTGACCTCCTCAGCATTGCACGACACGGGTGCACCAACCTACATGCAGACAGTACACTCATACACATAAAAAATAATAAATAAAAAAATAAAATGAAAAATTTCAAAAAAGATAACAGAAAGTTAAGAGCAATTTGATTCTAGATAATCAACACAAATAACAAAAATTTAACAGAAATAATGAAGAAAAGGTAGAAAAGTTAATACAAAATGGCACTGTGCTAGTTTAGCTTCAACTGCTGTGACAAAGCACTCTGCTAAAAACAAAAAAATTAGGATGTAAGGGTTTCTACATCTTGTATCTCCCAGGTTACAGTCTGTTACTTTGGGAAAAGACTGGAGGCAGGAGTTGAAGCACAGGCCATGGAGGAATTCTGCTTACTACCTTGCTCTCCTGGCTCATGTTCAGCCTGCTTTCTTATACAGTTACAACAACCTGCCCAGGCGTGGCACCACCCGCAGTAGGTTGGGCCCTCCCACATCACTCAACAATAAGAAATACCCAACAGATATGTCCAGTTCAATGGAGGCAATTCCCCAATTGAGGCTTCCTCAACCCAAGTGTGTCAGGTACCTAAAGCAAAACCTGGTTCTTTGTAAACCTCAGTGAAAGTGATAAGCCTCTAGCTAACATAAATGAGAAATATTTAAACATACATATTACTGATAGTAGAAAAGAAAGATTTCCTTTAGAAGCTGGAGGCATAAAATAATATTAAGAGAATCTTTAGAAAGACTCTCTGATCACAAACCTACATGAAATGGACTGATTCTTTGAAAGACACCACCTGCGAACCTCACACAGGAAGAAATAAAGTCTGAAAAGGCAGTATCAATGAGGAAATTGAATAAAATTTATCATTTTCCAAAACAAACAATAAATAGAAGACAGAAGATCATGACTGATTTACTAGTATCAAGCAGTTAGGGACAAATCTAAAGCAATTCTCTCCATGAGTTCCTTGAGAAATAGGAACAGAGGAACTACTTTTTACATCATTCTGTGAAATTGCATCACCCAAACCAGATGAAGCAATTAAAACTCATCTACAATCTAATGTTTCTCATGAGATGCCAAAATGCTCAAGAAAGCATTTTCAGACTAAATCATATAATTAAAAAAAATGATACATCATAACTAATATTTGCCCCAATTATTTGTTAATAATTACAAATCAATTAACTTAATCACAGTAACTCATTAAAGAAAAACATCAAATAATTACACTAATACAATCCAAGATCCATTTGTAATTAAAGATAGCTTTCAGCAACATAAGCCTGAGAAAACTTCCTTAACTTAATAAAAATCTCTACAAAATCTATAACTAAGATCATTCTCCATGGTAACAGATTGAGAGCTTTCCAACTAAGATTAAGAATAAGGCAAGGGTGTTTTTTTCTCAAGGTAGTTTTCCAACATTGTACTGGAAGTCATAGGTAATGTAATAAGAAAAGAAGAAAATTATATAGAAATTTGGAAGTAGTTCAGCTGTCAATTTTTAAATGACATGATCATCTGTCTGAAGTCCAAAATAATTGGAAGCAGAATAACACAGAACCAGTAAGAGACCAGTGCAAGATTTCAAGAAGAAAATTTTATATACAAAAGTCAACTACTTTCCTATGTATTAAGTAATAAAAAGCACATTTAAAAGTGTAAATAATAAAGACAGACAGACAGCTCATAGTTAAGAGCATTTGCTCTTCCAGAGGATCTAAGTTCAATTCCCAGCAAACATGACAGGTACCTAACTACTGTTTGTAACCTCACATCCTGGAGGATCAGGTGGCTCCAGCCTCCACAGGCACCTGTAATCATGTGCACCTACCCCTACATGGACACAGACGCATACACATACACAGATGCACATACCCACACACATATACATATAATTAAAAAATGATTTTATGATGCGTAGAGTTGGCTCAATGGTTAAGAGCAATTGCTGCTCTTTCAAAGGGTCTGGGTTCCAATCTCAGCACCCACATGGAGAATAACAATTGCTACTAATTCTAGTTCCAGGAGACAAAATCCTCTTCTAGCCTCTGCTGGCATTGCATGTATGTGGTGCAGTTAAATACATGTCAGCAAAGCATTCATACACATAAAAACATTAAAACTTGAAAAAATAAAATATTTTTAAAGATATAAATATCTGAAGAAATCTATACAACTTAAAACTCAATAAATGAAGGGCCATTTATGTTCACAGTCCAGATATTACTTCTCAACTAAACATAGTTACAAACAACCCCAGCAGAGTATTCTGTGCATGCTGACAAACTGATGCTAAAATTCATACAAAAGGACAAAAGAGTGGAACTACTTCACTTCAAACTTCATTCTAATGTTTCAGTAATTCAGAGGAAGATAATGGTGAAAGAATTTATTAATAAACTAATGAAACATTTTAGAGTGCCCACAAAAATTTAGATTAGATTAATTAGATTAATCTGATAAAATACCAAAGTCAATACACTAGAGAAAATTGCCTTAGCAACTAATGGTACTATGACACAGGTGATCTGCATGTAACAAGAGGATCTAACAACATAATTTAAAGCCTTAAGCTAACCTCAAATGACACATACCTATGTAAAGAATGAAAGCATCCATTTTGGAGAGCTAACGTCTAGAACTGATAAAGGGCCACAGAGCATGGCTCATGGGAGGGGAGATAAAATGCAGTGATAAAAGTGGGGGAAGAGAGGGGGCTGGAGAGATGGCCTAGCGGTTAAGAGCGCTGACCGCTCTTTCAGAGGACCTGGGTTCGATCCCCAGCACCCACATGGCGGTCGAGAACCGTCTGAAACTCCAATTCCAGGAGAACTCCAGTTCCAGAGGAAACCGGCACCCTCTTCTGACCTCCGCGGCATTGCATGACACGGGTGCACACACTTGCATGCAGACAGTACATTCATACACATACAGAAATTAAAAAAAAATTTTTAAGTAGGGGAAGGGGAATGATGGAATGGGTGGGGATTAATGAGATGGGGAATGGTAGGGTAGGGCAGCAGAGGGAGTAAGAAGAGTGATAGTTTACACTAAAAGTCTTCTGAAAAAGTCATATGGAAATCTACTTTAGAAGAGACTTTCAATATAGACTTATGCAATATAACCTGTAACAGGGGTCCAATGGCCCTAATAGATGGCACAGGATAGCAAATTAAAAGCTCAGTGTCAAGACTGAATTCCCTCTTTTGGAGTTATTGTCTAGGGAAGTCCCAGAAACTGCCAACAATACTGGTTATTAATACTGGTTATTGCTGTTGCACTTGGTTTCCCACCAGAATATTATAGTAAGGCTTGCTGAAGACACTAAGGACCTAGGTTGTGGAAAAAAAACAAAGACAAAAACCAACAAAGACATTGAAGGTTCATCTCTACTTGCTAAGTTTCATAATAATAGGTGGTGATATGCATGTTACTGGCAGAGAAAGATAAGCATCAACCTTACACAGTTGTGAATGCTGCAAGTTAAAGTAACAACTGGCAGGCAAGATATGACATCTGGTGCAAAGGTGCATGAAAGTTATGTGAGTAACAAACCACCTTCTAATTGGATTTAAATCCAACTTCAAGAGATGGAGTCCATACCTAATATTGTTATTAGGGCGAAGAACATAGGCCTAGAAAAGTCACAGGTTATAGAGGAGAGCAAACTACTATTATTCTGCTAAATAAAATTTAGTATTAAATTAATGACATTGTTATACCCATAAATTAATACATCTCTCAACTCTCATCAGAGTAAGTTCTTCTGGAAGCAGATGGCAATCACAAAGAGTCACACAATTTATCAACATCCAAAGAATAAAAGACTGAAGAGTGCTCAAGTCTTAATGGGACAACTTCATTGTATTATGTCCTCCCAAGGCTCAAAGATTATTATGGAAGAGGGAGCAGAAAGATTATAAGAACCAGAGGTGGTAGATGAAGAAATGAAAACTGTTACCTGAACACCACAGTGTAGTTGCACATATTAACAGTGCTTGTGGAGAATGAAGGAGACCTGTGCAAACCTAAGTCAGACAAAAATTCCCATGTGCAAACCTAAGTCAGACAAAAATTCCCATGTGGATAGTGATGTTGACAAGATGCCCCAGCCCTAGCTAAGAACCTATTGGCAATTGATAGCTTCTGAGACAAGGAGAATTTTGCTTACTGGTGTAAAGTCTGATAGCTTGACCAGACCTTAAACAACAATAGACCCACAGCCAAGAACATTTTAGAAACACAGATTAGACTCAATAGGTCATTAAGGAAAGAGAAATAGCCGCGCGTGGTGGTGCATCAAATGCCAAAAGCCAGATTCTGGGGCTAAGTATCAGACTGATCATTCTCATGCCAGAATAAGTCTTCATCGCTGCTCTACTGCTCTGAAGCAACATCATCAGAATTGTAATATGCCATGTTGCATGTTCACAGAAACAATTCATGTTAAACACATTAAATCTTTTTCAGTTCTGCATTTTCTGTTACTGTTGATTTTTTTTTTTTTTTTTTTTTGTCTTTTTGAGACAAGGTCTCCTTTTAGTACTAGCTGGCCTGGAGCTCACTCTGTATACCAGGCTGGCCTTGAACTCACAGAGATCTGCCTGCCTCTGCTTCCCCAGTGCTGGGATTAAAGGTGTATGCCACCACACCTGACTCCTACCGTTGAATTCTTACATATCATCAGATTGCAGTGCAAATATAGCCACAGGCACTATATTTCATAGCATAATAGTATTATTCCAGCAGTTAAGAGCAGGGTACACATGAAATTATACATGCCAAATAAATTTCCAATTAACCTGAATATTTATACTTCTAACAATGTGATACTTGTGCCTTTCAGACCAATGAATCTCTGACATAATCACATTACCATTATCATTACAACTACTTATCAAACACCACTATTAATTTGTAGAATAACTTTAAAAGAGTTTAAATTCTATATTAAGTACTGCAACATAAAACAAAATGAAAGCAAAAAGTTTGAGAAAAATATAATCGTGACAATATATTAAGATTGGATGAACTAGTTTCACAAAATGGTATTAAACATATTGGAATCATTCATTTTCTTCAAACAATCTATTCTGAAGCTTTATATAATCATGCAAGAATACCATGTAGTAAATATCACCTAAGTCTTACAGATGATAGCTGTGGATGGGATAAATACAAATTTTTATTCCAATCTATTTTATTATGTAAGAAGAAATGCTTTCCATTTTAAATAGTGAAAAATACTAAAAAATAAAGCAGATAAGAAAATGTTCTTCATTCATTACACTTTCCAAACTATAATTCAGAGTAGTAATTGCTCTATTTAAAGTTTCCTTTACTTCCAAAACACAAAGTCAATGTGTGAGAAGTAAATTGTTCATATCTTGCTGTCATACTCATTAAAGTTTCATTGAAGAATCACTTCAAAATTATTTCTGCTTTATGATAGTTTATTGAATTAACCATTAAGGCAACTCCATATTTTAAGTGTCATGTATGGTGTCAGAGCTTGAAGCAATATGTCTCCTATAGGCTCCAAGTATTTGAACAATTGGTCACTGGTGGCACTCTGTGGGGAAGGTCATGGAACATTTTGGAAGTCTGGCTTTGAGAGTACATAGCTTCATCCCACTTCCAGTCTGTCTCCCCCTGTTTCCTGTGTCTACTTGAGAACCTGAGGGCTCAGCATTCTCTGCAGGCTGTCTCCTGCCCTACATCCCTGGCCATGATGGATTCTTACCCTTTTGGAACAGTAAGGCTAATAAACTTTTCCTTTTATAAACTGCCATGGTCATGGTGTTTTATTGCTGTGATGGCAAAGTAACTAGATGTTGTATTATAAAATCAATATTTGGAAAGAAATGATGGAGAAGGGAAGAAGGGAGAGAAGAAATAAAGGAGAAAAGAAAGTTACTAAAAATTTTCCATATTTGTCATCTATGATCCTAGGAAATAATCAGATTGTCCTATGAAAGTGTTAGGAGATACTTTGAAATAAGACTTTGCAAGATGACAAGTTATAATAACTAATATCCACCTATCTAATAAATAATATCTATATACACATTACATATATGTATGACAATGATAATTTAGGAGCTCTTTGCCATTGCCTATTATCAGAATTAATTTATCATTTAAGTAATTATAGTGGATTAAAATATTTTGTGTAGAATCAAAGGTTTAGGCAAACAGGAATGGGAAAAGCCAGAAACAAATGATATCCCAAATACAGGATCTGAAGTTGTCATGAGCATTACTTGCACTTAGTACTGTGCCACAGGTGATATATACACAAAACATGTAGTGGCAGAACGTTACTGTATGCCACGGGTATGCCTGTGTATGTTTTATTCACAGATGAATAAAATATAAAAATTATATCATGTTATACAGATTTACACAGTTATATTCTGAAAAATAAATGATCACAATTTTTGTTAAAACAATCATGAAGGTAATGAATAATGCCTCAGCCCATCCTTTTATGGAGTAAGGAAGGATATCTGTTTACTGTCACAAAAATGACTGAAAACCAAAGCCCAAGGCACTAGATACAATGAGAGAAGGATGGAAAGAAAGTAGCATTGTGATAATGAGTAAAGCCTAATCGCAAAAAGATTTGATCATAGTCTTCACGTTATTTCTTATTTTATTTTATTTTATTTTATTTTTTTTAATTTTATTTATTTTTGTATGTGTATGAATGTACTGTCTGCATGCAAGTCTGTGCACCCGTGTCGTGCAATGCCGCGGAGTTCAGAAGAGGGTCTCAGATTCCCCTGGAACTGGAGTTCTCCTGGAATTGGAGCTTCAGACGGTTCTCAGCCGCCACGTGGGTGCTGGGGATCGAACTCGGGTCCTCTGTAAGAGCGGTCGGCGCTCTTAACCGCTAGGCCATCTCTCCAGCCCCTATTTCTTATTTTAAAACATAAAGTTCATCTTTTGAAGTATAACTTCCACTTTGAAAACACTCATAATTGAAGACAAGTCAGAATATATGGCTGATAGACCTCTTCTAATAAAGAAAGTGAAGAAAAATTTTCTTTCTGAGAGCTGGAGTATTAAAAGTGAAGTCTACGAAAGGAGGTTGACTGTTCCCAGAACAGGAGGTTTGTGTTCTGAAGGTCCAGTGTATGAAAAGCCTCTGCATTCCCCATTGTCTAAACCTTCTGCCCAACAATAGAAAGCATCAACCCTACACTTATAGAGAAAGAAAGTAGGTCACCCTTCAGCACTTTCAACTTTGTTTTACAACATATTAGCCCAGTTAAAATGTTATTATTATTATAATTATTGTTATTATTATTCTAGAGTTATTAACCCAGTTAATCTGATTTAACAATGCTAAGTTTAAATGATTTCGGACTTATATTTACCTCAAAAAATTCATCCTCCAAAATTCTTGTTCCAAACACTGTGATTCCATTGGTGTCAACAATTGGTCTCTCACTTCTCCCCAGTGGCTTTGTGGTTTTCTTCTTGCAATCAACAATCATTGTCACAGTTTTCTTCTCTACACTGATTGCTATCCGATGCCATCTGAAAAATATCCGAGCAATCATTTTATAAGCTTTAAAGATACTGGTTACCAATGCAATGTTTATAGTAGAATGTATATTTTAAATTAGAAAGGTGACCTGAAATAGTACAAGTACATAAGCATACTTATGAATCAATTGTTTAGCTGGTTACTATTTAGGGGTACACAGCACAGTGCTAGGCACTTCATGAACTCTGAAGATGACCTGCCTATGCTGATGAGGAAGGATCCATCCTCTGCTTCACTTTGTGTTGTAGAAACAAAAGGTTAAATTCACTATATTCTAATGAGCACATCTGACAGAGATCAAGATGGGCTATGGGGTAATAGTTTCTTTGTACATGATGCCTTTTTCCAAAGTGGAATTCCACTTGAAAAAAAATTCTGCTCTGGTGATCCCATGAGACTGAGTATAAAAGGGTATATCCCCTAACTGAATGACTGCTCCAGCTGGAGCAACTGAACTTTCTAATTGTAAAATACAATGTGCTACATTGTCTTCATCTCCATTTATTTCAAGTGTTTTTGTGTTCTTTTTCCACTTTAATTTCAAGACAGTTATAGATCACCACTGTGGGCAAGATCCAAGACTGAGATGCAATATCTCTCCTTTCCGGGGCTGTAGAGAAGAGGAAACCCTGAAAGAAAGCAGAGTCAGCTCATGTGTGGAAAGGGAGACTCAAATCACACTGTAGCTACTGCCACAGCTAATTCAGGGCAGTGATGACAAGCTTAGACAGGAGAATGCGGCCAGCCCTTGGAAGCATGCATGCTCTTGCCCTACTCTACAAAGAGTTGTATTAACAAAATCTGGTGCTAACAGAAACCACTAAGTGAAGCTCACTTGGATTCTGTAAGCCACTGTGGTTTATATTTTTTCCAAATGGAAAGTGCTAAGTTAATATTCCAGAAGTGTCTAAGAGTATATCCATAAAATAAAATACCCAGAAAATTGCACAGACCTTCCCAAAATGTCTGTTTCAAATATTTGGCCTGTCTACTGCTGAGCACCAAGTATATTTCCATATACACTTAATCTTTGGTCTTTCCACTAGCACATTGAACTAGCATAGCTGTCTGCCTGATTTGAACTGAGCAAAGATTTATATAAGGAGACTTGTAGCCACTTAATATATTGAGAGTAAAATTTATGCATATTTCAATTCAATAAATCTGCTAACTTAAACCATTCTTAGTCTAGTAGGTACGTGCTTTGCATTAGCAGAAAATAAAAATAATTTCAATTGTAAAAACCTGATTAGAATCCTAATCTTAACTATTTCACTGAACTAACTTAAGTTGTGCTAATGCTAAGACATCAAATTAATAAAATCAGGTATAACATTCAAAATAATAAAATAATATTGAATTAACTTAATATTGAGTCCTTAATTATTCCCTTTCTCTCAGAATGTATCTATACCACCAACAAAACTCTGTCTCTGAAATTTGTCGAAGCCCTCTCCTTGCACATCTAATCTCATAACTGGACTGTGTTCCCATGCTTTTGTGATTTACAACATGAGTGAAGATGCTGAGCCAAGAATGTGCTTGTTGCACAATCAAGAATATTATACCCAGCACTGTGTAAACTACCGGACATGTAGTGTGGAGACAACTGTTTCCCTGGTGTTTGAGGACTAGCTAGTCTAGCCTAATCCTCAAACCCCAGACCAGTGAAAAATGATATAAAAAATAGGTGGGTAGCTTCTGAGAAATGACATCAAACTCTGGCTTACACATGCACAAGCAAATATGTGCAAACCCAGCCACACACATATATGCATCCCTACAGATACACTAACATGAACAGATTCGTACACAAATACACAAAAAAAATAAAATTAAAATAAATGAATCAAATTCAATCTTTGTGTTTGTGAAGCCGAGCAGGTACTTAGATAATGGCTCACATTCTTTTTTTTTCATAGAGGTCTCATGGCCCTGTGAGACCTCAGGTCTCAAGTGTTGCCTTCTGAATTCTATACCACATTGCAAGATTTGCCTCCTTACTGGCAAATGTTCACTTTGCAGGAATGCTTTTCCTCCACATTCCTAAATAACCACTCACTCACTTCCTCCACTTTCCTCAATATAACTCAACACAGAGGATTGCAAGTTTAACATTGGGCACAGCACATCAACTGTTTGATGTAGTTTCATTCACAAAGGTAAAAACATTTGTATATTGTTACTGCTTGCTTGGTCTGTGTTCGTGTTTTCCAGTAGAAGTCATCCTCAAGGAATGGAGAGACTTTACTTGGAATATCCATTGCTGCAACACTGATACCCTGATTATTGGCTCCAAGTTGTAGATAGCGAATAATACTCAACGAATGAGGGTCAGTCACAATGAAAGCCATGATTATTCCTAGCCAAATCGAAGTGTGTTTGAACACCAATCACTTCTGCACTCAAATTCTTATTAAGTCATTTGAGCACAACAAATATTTCATAGCTTAGTTATATCAAGTGAATACTATAGCAGTTGCACATGGCAAACATTTAACCAATTGTTAATACATACATGAAAGAAAAATGAATGAATAGCACTATGTATTAATTATAGTCAACATAGTATCAAATGTTACTTTGCCACTGTGGGGTATGTAGATATAACTTTTCTGGTTGATAATCAGCCAAAAACATTTACTGAGCATTTCCCACATTTTATTTTAATAACTTATTCAGACATAAAGCTATTATTTTCAAATAGAATGAGTGCTACAGTAAATTGTATTTCCAGTTAAACAACATAGAATAAAAATGTTTCTATAAATATTTTTCAAAATGTCTTCTAAAAATAAAATTCTACACTAGTGTTCAAAAAAAAAAACAATGTGACAAAAAAAAATCCTTTAAGAAACAGGAACAAAATGCAAATTAAACCACACAAAGATATCCTCTCACTCCAGTAAGACTAGCTAAGATAAAGAAAACAAAAGAAGTGTAGCTGGTGCTGACGGTGGAGTCTTGCTTGACTCAGGGAGACCTGTATTTGCTTTATTGGTTGAGTGGCCTTTGGTAACACTCTCTGGTATTCCAGAGGCCATCTGTATGGTGGGGCTGTGGGGGTTTGGGCACAACAGCCTGCAAATTGGTTTCATTTGAAGGATGCTTGTACTCATGGATCATCACTTATAGCTAAAAAATTGAAAAAAAACTGAGAGAAAGATGCAGGACAGTTATGGCAAAATGCATGATCTGGGATGGCAAAATGCATGATCTGGGGGGAAGGGAAAGGGAAATATGCCTGAACCAAATTGGAAAATGATGTATGAAATGCACAAAGCATCAATAAAAAAAAATAAAGTTAGAAAAGCACACACACAAAAAGAAAACAAATGCTGAAGAGGTTGTAGGGAAAGGGGAACACTCATCTACTGATGGTGGGAATGTAAACTTGTACAACCACTATGGAAAGCAGTGTGAGAACCCTTAAAAAACTCAAAATGAGCTTACCACCTGGACCCAGTCATACTACTCCTGGGTATATACCCACAAAACTCATCCTACTACAGAGATACATGCACAGCTATGTTTATTGCAGCTCTCTTCACAATAGTGAAGAGCTGGAACCAACATAAATGCCCCTCAACTGACGAGTGGATAACAAAAATGTAGTACATCTACACAATAGAGTTCAATGTAGCGGTAAAGAAAGATGACATCATGAACTTTGCAGGTAAATGGAAGGAACTCAAAGCCATTATGCTAAGTTAAATAACACAGGCCCCAAAAAACAAATGGGATATGGTTTCCCTCATATGTGGATGGTAGCATAAAATCTCCCAGATGAAAGGCAAGCTGAGCAAGGTTATTGTTATATTTCTTTTAATCTGAAAGCAACTGTGCTGTTATAATGTGAAACTCTTAATGGGTTATAGAATTAACTTACCACTTATTTTCAGATATTGTAATTACCATATATGGATGGAAGGTAAGTATTCATATTTTAAAGTAGTATAAAATTAAAGAGTAAAATGTGAATTCCTAAACATACTTTGGAATTAACATACAGTTTCTTTTCAGAGCTCATAATTTTGTTATATATGTGATGTTTATATAGCCATATTTTGGAACAATACAAATGGGAGGGAACAACAACAATATAAGAACTGGGTTGGGACTGGAGAGATGGCTCAGTGGTTAAGAGTGCCAACTGCTCTTGCAGAAGACCCAGGTTCGATTCCCAGCACCAGCACCCATGTGGCAGCTAAGAACCATCTTTAACTCCAGTTTCAGGGAAATCCAATGCCCTCTTCTGACCTCCGCAGCATTGCACGACATGGGTGCACCAACCTACATGCAGACAGTACACATAAAAAAAAAAAAAAAAAGAACTTGGTCAAAGAACTGACTGATAGTTAAATTCTGCCCAAAGCACTAAACCTCTGCAAAGAAAAACTTTTAAAAAACCTGAAAACCTGAGGAAAAGATGCAAGACATGTATAGCAGAATGCATGAACTAGGGAGGGGTGGGAGAGAAGAAAAGAGGAAGGTATCTAAATTGGACAGAAAAATGATGTATGAAATACACAAAACAATAAAAGTATAAACATCAATAAAAGTATTTTATTAAAAAAAAAAACAGGACCAGAATATAAGTGATCTAGAAAAGCTTGGCTTTTCTTGATACTGAGACCTAACCTTTTCTCTGTTATCTTACAAAAAACTAAATGAATGTGCTTTTCATCTATACTAGCATTGCACTTAATGTCTATAGTCAGATGCTCCATATCTGGTAAAGCTGATTTTAGAAGTTTGTTTGTTTGTTGGTTTGTTTGGTGGTTTTGAGACAGGGTATCCCTATAGCCCTAGCTGGCCTGGAACTCACTCTGTAGGCCAGGGGAGCAAGCCAGTAAAAAATGTTGACAGTCTGTTAAAAGTCTCTTAACTGTGGGCTGCTGTAAAATCCAAAACAAGTACTGTCTTATTTCAAAGGGAAGAATCAGGCACACCTAAACAAAACCTAAGTCCAGCAAAGTAGCTCAAGGCTGGACACCTGGGATTCACTCATGATCTCCTGGGCTCCAAAGGGTTTTGGCAGCTCCCCTTCTCTGACTCTGCCCACTGTGGCACACACAGCTCATCTCACAGGCCCAGGCTGACTCCATTCCACACACTGAACTTTTAAGTGTTTGGACATCTTAAGGACTGTGGGGCTTTTAAGGTTGTACTGTCTTAGGTTGTGATTAATATTAACATCATACTTTGGGGAGGAAAGGGTTTATTCAGCTTACATCTCCTGGGTCACAGTTCATCACTTAGGAACTCAGGGTAGGAACCTGGAGGCAGGAGCTGAGGCACAGACCATGGAGGAATGCAGCTTACTGGCTTGTTCCCCTGGCCCATGCCCAGCCTGCCCTCTTATACAATAGACAACAACCTGCCCAGGGCGGCACCACCCATAGTGGGCTGAGCCCTCCCACATTGCTCTACAATCAATACAATATTCCACAGATGTGGCCACAGGCCAGTCCAATGGAGCCAATTCCCCAATTGAGGTTCCCTCAACCCAGGTGTGTCAAATTGACACTAAAGCTACCCAGCACAACCTGCCTCTGCCTTCTGAGTGCTGGGATTAAAGGTGAATGCCACCATGCCTGGCAGATTTTAGACTTCAAAATTCAGCAATAAATATCAAGTCAAGTTAATATTACTTTGTTTCTGATTACTTCATTTCTAAGTTAAAGGAAATGCTCTCAACACAAAATTCACAATTGAAACTCCGGTAGGATTGAGAAAAATGCAGTATGAGCCTAAGTCAAATGCCTCTTTTACTCTGTGACCTTAAGTATGTAACTTCTGAATTTCCTACACCCAAGAGCACTTGGGAAACCCAGACTAGACTCAATAGGACTTCTTAAAAAAGAAAAGAAAAATAATAGAGGACATTAACGGAGAGTGTTTAAAGGGAGGGCGCTTGGAATATTATCAACATACATTGTATGAAATCCTTGAATCAATAAAAATATTTAAAAAGAAACATATCATATAAATGAATTTCCCAGCACCGACATGGTGGGTATCAATTGTTTGGCACTTCAGCTTCAGGGGATCCAACACCCTCTTCTGACCTCTACTGGCATTGTGTGTCGCCACATATATGCAGGCAATGCACTCACACACATATAATAAAAATAAAAAAATTAAATGTACTATATTGTTCATACTCCAGTTGTTACTTTGCATATGTAATCTGTAATTAAAATATCATGTGCTGTAAAACAATGTAAAATATCTACCTAGTCAGGATTAGTATTCTAAGAATTGTATTTGCACTGGGCATGGTGGTGCTTGCCTTTAATTCTAGCACTCAGGAGGCAGAGGCAGATGGATCTCTGTGAGTTCAAGGTCAGCCTGGTCTACAGAGTGAGTTCCAGGCCAGCTGTAACTACAGATAGACCCTGTCTCACAAAGACCCCCCCCCCAAAAAAAGAATTATATTTACAAAAGACAGCAATGCCTACACAGGAAGAACAGGTTTGCGTGTATACAAAAGTTAACTGTAAGTAGACAGCTATTCAATAGTCTGTAAATGTTAAAAAAAGTTTCTGGGTTTCGGTTTCCCAATTTGTAAATTTGTATTAACATTATGTTCCTAAAATGTTCATGAACAATTAAATGAGTTAGCCATATATCAAGTGCTCAAACAGTGAGGAACATATATCTAATGTTATATAAGGCTTCCTGTACTACCTAATATTTGTGGTACTGTAAAAAATGTAATTCCAATCAGATCATTTCTTTGCCTACAAACGTTGACTTCCCATCGCACCAAGGCTATAACCCCAAGTGATTTAAGCCTCTCCTACTGTGCGCTGACCTCTGGCTTCCTGCTGATTGGACTGGCTATCCTCCCCATCTCCTGCTCCTGTCTTGCTGCCTTCCTTACATGATGGAGCTCTTGTCTTTGCTGTGGTTCCTCCTGGAGGAGCACATGTGCACTCTGCCACACAGTGTGCTGCGCATCCCCCCATTCCCCTAACATATCATTTCAAAATTTTGTGCTGTGAGATGATGTGCACATGCTATGGTGCACTTGTGGAAGCCAGAGAACAAGTCGTGGGTGTTAGTTCTCTCCTTCCACCATGTGGGTTCCTGACATGGAACGCAAGTCAGCAAGCTTGGCAACAAGTGCCCTTTTCCCCTGAGTCATCTCACTGCCTCATAGCACCATGTAAGGACTTCTGACCTCACTTCTTAATGTTGGTCACACTTTCCTATTCTCTTCCCTGCTCTTCTTTCATTCACATGGTTATACTATTTGTGACTATTTCTTATTTCAGTATTGGCCTGCTCATACTGTAAACTACACCAATCTTGGAGATTTTACTGTTTTATTATTTTTTGTTGTTTGTTTCTCATCACCTTCCACTAGAAAAAATACATGACACTTCATAATGATTATTGAACTCTGAATCAGGATGATTTTTGGCATAGCTAACATATTTGATCACTGTGTAACTTACTTCCCGTCAGCGATGTTAACTGTCCTGAAGATGGGGTACTCTTCTGGAGCAGGTTTACCAGTGTGGTCTTCAAATAAGAAAACAGGTGATCGCCCGACCTCAACACCAACTTGCTGAATACCGTGTTCATTGTATATAGATAAGAGGAAAGACTGAATTCCTTTCTGGGGTTTTATTGTAAATAATATTGAAAAATCTTCTGGAAAATTTCCATCTGGGAAAAGAAAAATGAGTTAGAAATTTCAGATTTCCAAGTTGTCTCTAGGCCACAATTTTGTTTGAACATTTTATATGGCCTTGATACATGAATTCCAACAATAAACAGTTAAACCAATATAGCATGGTGATTGTAAAGGGTTAGGGTTAGGGTGAACCTATTAAGCCTTCCTTGTTTATTAATCCAAGTTAAAATTCCACCTTGAAACCACTGGTTTAGAATGCAGTGATCATTTGAAAGTCAATTCGTAGTTAGGAAACAGGATCATATTGTATATGTCAAGGACATATAAAACCCACTGTTTTAATTTTAATTGTTATTATTTTTAAGTGTGTGTGTGTGTGTGTGTGTGTGTGTGTGTGTGTGTGTGTGTGTACAGATTTCTGCAGATAAGCGCAGGTGTGCAGGTGACCACATAGGCCAAAAGAGAGTGTCAGGTGCCCTGGAGCTGTAGTTACAGGTGGTTCTGAGCTGTTTGAAATGGACACTAGGAACCAAACTAAGTTTTCCTGCAAGAGTGTTACATGTTCTTAACTACTGAGCCATCTCTCCATACAACCCCAACATTCTTAAACATTATTTAAACAAAATTTTCTGTGTAAACTTTTATCTCCTAGCTTTGTCTGCACTTCAGCTGTGCCTGCTACTTGTACAGAGATGTATTTTCATCACATCTTCAAAAGCCAATGGGTTTTATCATCCTAATTAAAGCATCATTAAAATCAGAATTATTAGATACTTTTATACTAAATTCAAGATGGTTTGCTATATTTTCCCTTCCATAGTTGTATTCCAAATACAAAGCCTCTTGTCTGATCCACACAGGAGCTTATTAAGCATTTGTTTAAGTATGTCGGTTTAGCAATTACCTAAATATAATACATTTCAGTTAAAAAGGTTTCCTTGCCGGGCGTGTTGGCGCATGCCTTTAATCCTAGCACTTGGGAGGCAGAGGCAGAGGATCTTTGTGAGTTCAAGGCCAGCCTGGTTCACAGAGAGAGAGTTCCAGGATGGCTGGGGCTACTGGGAGACCTTGTCTCGAAAAGACCAAAAAAAAAAAAAAGGTTGCCTTATATTTTTATAGAAACATTTATATACTAAGTATAACTTCTCTTAGATTGACCTTTCCATTCATTAACTTAGCTAATGATGCAAACTGCCCTATAAGGTTGCTGTGAAAATTAACATGTTATCAAAAAGGAGTAAATTAATATTGACTAGATGGCTCTAATACATATGTTGTAAATGAATACTAAACTCCACATTAACAATTGTTTGTTTTCGGGGTTGGCGAGATGGCTCAGTGGATAAGAGCACTGACTGCTCTTAAAGAGTTTGGGGTTTGAGTCTCAGCACCCACATGACAGCTAACCATCCATAGCTCCAGTTCCAGGGGATTCAATGCCTTCTTCTGACCTCTTTAGACATTGCATAACACAGGTCAGGTGCACAAACACATATGCAGGCAAAACACTCATTCACATAAAAAGTGTTTGTTTTAAAATTCTCAGTTGTATTACAAGAACCTACCTAACTATTAATTCATTATTTCTAATTGGAATGTATTACACATTAGTGCATATAGATATATACTGTTGAACCTTTTTGGTGGTATTGATAATTGAACCCAGGACTGAGCACATGTTAGTGAAACTTTATACATCTAAGCTACAATTTTATATTTTGATTTTATTTAAATATCACAGGAAATTTTAGTTTTACACTTATGAAATTAATTGGGAGAGATATACTCATTCTTTATACTTGCTATATGTATTATAAATATATATTTATGTAATTCAATCTATCATTGAAGAAGATCCAAAGCAAATAAACTTTTTCTTAAAGTGAATTCCTCAGCATGTTGAGAATCATATGAATTCTTACACTAAATATATCTTAACTTTTTAACAGAGTGAAATAAAAAGAAAATAAAACATTGTGAGCTGGTGGCAAATATTACTTTATATATTGTACAAATTAAGTCTACAGAGAGGCACTTAGAACAGGAGAAATTTCATAAAGTAATATATCCACATACAAGTAACTGGGTTGTGTGAAAGTTGAATAAGCCATCCAATTTTTACAGTATAAGTTCTAAAAATCTTCAACTTACTACTATGCCAAGATGTTAAGAGAATAGTATATTAAATGCATGAAATGACAGTTATCAATACATGGAGTACACATCAGATGTGAAGTTTTACAACTGAAATAATTCATAAATACAGAATGAAATTAAGGCATGTTAACTGACTGCTGCTAAAGTTCTACTTCTAAACTATTTGTAGATACATATAATTACATATAATTACATGTATGTAGCAGCCATCATGACATTATAGAATCAACCACAACTCCTTTTTTATTTTTATTTATTTATTTATTTATTTTTTAATTTTGTATTTATTTTTGAGGTGTAATGCTTAAGAAAGATGATATACTATGATACAATATAAACAGAATAACAATTCTGTGATAATGACATATATATTATTATAACTTGCAAGCTGTTAACATAACACAGCATGTTAGAAATCTTTTTATTTTTTTTAGAGGTAGAAATACTGGCAATATTCTAATATGGCAAAAATGATCAATTACAGTTAAGGATTTTCTGTAACAACCAAATGGGTAATCTAATATTGCAATAACTCAAGTATTACTGAGCAAAGTGCATTCATTCCTACAGTATTCAGTGTTGCTATTCAGTTTTCTAACTTTAAACAGCCTATGATAACTGGCAGCAAAGAAGGTCCTTGTAATGGACTGCCTCTGCTTGAGAACCTACAATGTAATTATTGCATGCTGCTAATATACTACCTAAACATTAAAGATGTTCCTAAAATATTTGATGGTACACTATGAATAAGACATTACACTCAACCACAACTCTTAAAATGGGCTTTCTATACCAATAGATGCTGCCTCTGTGAATAAATTTGATATATAAAGGCATAATGATTTTAATATTTTAATTTTTGCTTAGTATTTTCCTATGCAGAATATATCTTTCTTTAACTAAGATCTCATATGTTAGTATGATAAAGAGGATTTTTTATTTGAGGAGTGAAGATCAAATATTCCCCTGCCTTGATGCTTCTGAAGATGCAGCTCAATATATACCAAGTTTCTTGTAGCACATTTGGCTCATGCATTCCAAACAGAGCAATAAGATTTTTTGTTGTTACTTAATTCTGGTGCAAATTTTCAGAATCTTAAATTAAAAATTACAAATTGGAAGTTTGGAGACACATGTCTTAATTTTACCACAGTATGTTCATCTATCTAATGGATATAGCTCTCTTCCATCAATAATGACTGCTAAAACTTCCAATACTCAAGATTACTGTATGGATTAGAAAATGTACTGCTTTCACTAATGTAATATTTATAATAATGATCATATCCTTACAAATGTTTAACCATTATTTTTCATAATTAATGGGAAGTTCTACTCTCCAAGAAGGAATTCGCATCAGGTATCCCTCATAGAAGTTTCTTATCTGAACTACTCATGACTAGAGTATTTAATAGGCCTGAACAGAAAGTGTTAAACGGGGAAACCATTCATCTAGATAAATTCGCTAACTGGAGTGGAAGAAGATTACACAGGCATACATCAAATTAATTGAATTAAACTACAATGACCCTGAGATAATGAGTCAATAATGAAAAATTAGAAACTAAATTTCTGAGTATTTCTTTTTTAAATTAATTTTATTTTCATTTGTTTATTTACTTACCTATTTATTTTTAGCTTTTTGAGACAAGGTCTTAATTTATAACACAGACTGGTCTGAACTCCTGATCCTTCCACTTCAGCCTTCTGAGTACTAGAACTACAGGTACACTCTACCACACTCAGATATGTATTTATTTATTTATATTTAAAATAAACTTTTTTGAGACAGGGTCTCCCTGTAGCCCCAACTGTTCTAGAACTCACTATGTAGACCAGGCTGGCCTTGAACTCCCAGAGATCCACTTGCCTCTGTCTCCTGAGTGCTGGGATTAAAGGCATGCACCACAACATCCAGCTTGTTATTTTATTTTACTTTATTTTTATTTATTTTTTTTTTATGTGTATGAATGTACTGACTGCATGTAGGTTGGTGCACCCGTGTCGTGCAATGCTGAGGAGGGTGTCAGATTCCCCTGAACTGGAGTCAAAGATGGTTGTTAGCTGCCATGTGGGTGCTGAGAATCAAACCCGGGTCCTCTCGAGAGCTGTCGTGCTCTTAACCACTGAGCCATCTCTCCAGCCCCATTATTTATTTATTTTTTGTGATAGGCTCTCCCTATACCCCCAGCTGGTCTGGAACTCAGTCTGTAGGAAAGGTTGGCCTTGAACTCATGGAGATCTGCCTGCCTCTGCCTACTGAGTGCTGGGATTAAAGGTGTGTGCTACCACTCCCAGTCTAAAGATGGTTCTTAGCTGCCATGTGGGTGCTAGGAATTGAACCCCGGACCTCAGCAAGAGCAGTCGGTGCTCTTAAACACTGAGCCATCTCTACAGCCCAGTATTTCTTTTTAAAATATTTTAATTATTATTTTTATTTTTTGTGTAAGAGTGTATTGCTGCATGTATTTAAGTGCACCCATGTCCTGCCATGCCCGCAGAGGTCAGAAGGTGTCAGATACCCTGGAACTGGAATTACAGATGGCTGTTAGCTACCATGTGGGTGCTGGGAATCGAACCAGGGCCTCTGCAAGAGCAGTTTTCTTAACGACTAAACCATCTCTTTAGTCCTTCTTCAGTATTTCTGAAACATTTACATTATTCCACCTTTTTGTCTCTTTATCCTTTCAAAAATATCATCATCTTTCCTATTACATATTTAAGATGCTCAGTTTAAAAGTAATATTTTTATTATTTAAAATATTAAACTGAATTTATAATATGATATAGACAATATTTTAAGAACATTCAGCATTTAATTCTTAATCCTTTAATCCCAGCACTCAGGAGGCAGAGGCAGGTGGTCTCTATGTGTTCATGGCTAGTGTGGTCTATATAGCAAGTTCCAAGACAGTTGGGCCTACAGGGAGACCTTGTCTCAAAAAGACAAAAAAAAAGTGCATTGCATTATTTATGTGTGTGATGTATTGTTATTGTTCACTCAAACCTATTGCAAAGCAGAAAACACTAGAAATTTCATAAATACATGAATTTTCAAAGCCCTTTAGAACATGGTACAGTCAGATACACATGTATTCCCAGCATTTATAGGTTGTGAGGTAGAAAGATCACTAGTTGAGAGTCAAGACTATCTAGTGAGTGAGTTCCAGGCTAGGCTGATACAGAGTGGGGCTCTGCCACCAACACCACACCCCTGCAGTACATACATATTATATATATATATATAATTTTAAAAGTTTTAAAGTAAAAGAATACAACCTTCAATGAAAGCAATAGTTTGTTTATAATATTTTAATTCCTTGATCATATTTTTCTGTTAGTTTAAAAAAAAAAAGTTGGGTGTGGTTGTTCATGCCTTTAATTTCAGCACTTGTGAAGCAGAGTCAGGTGGATCACTATGAGTTCAAGGCCAGCCTGGTCTACATAGTGAGTTCCAGGCCAGCTGTGATGGCTTCAAGGGAGACTCTGTCTAAAAAGAAAAAAAAAATCCTGTTCTCTAAAACAGAAACAAACTCTTTAGATAGTGCAGGAAATGAGTGGGCACTATTACTAATTAAAGTGCTGACTTGTGACTATCCTAGATCATCAAAAAGGAAGTCTGAGAACATATCAAATATGGGCCCAGGGTCTCACCAGGCCTGGGTTAAATACAACATGGTCAAATTAAAGAACATCTTCGAACCCCAGTTTACTTCTCTGTTAAACAGGGACAAGGACACCCAAGGTGAAAGCTGATGAACTGTCATATATAAAGTGTGAAGTGTGAAATGAACTGTCTGCTTGGGAAATGTGATGCCAGGAATTTTCATTCCTACCCTCAATTCTCTTTCCTACATTTGTCATAGTTTCAACATAATTAATGTTATTAGCTCAATTAGAACTTTCATAGAGAAAAATGAAACATTTAGAAAAATCTTTTATTAACACCACGTGAAAGTCTATCAGGTAAAAATCTAACAAAATCTCCCAGAATTCCAGTAATTATGAAAGATTACTAGCTTTATTACATTTCATATAAGAATAATATATAAAAATAATTCAGAATTATGTTCTATGACAAAGATATTCCCCTCAAAGGAAACATTCATATCAATGTTAAGGAATATAAACTAAATATACCTAACATGCATGATTTTTAAATTAACCAAATTAACCATTAATGGTAAAGGTTTCCTCCTTCTCCACCCACCAATAAGTTAATGACTGTATGAAAATGATTGCCATTAAATACTGTCTTATCATTTTGTCATGTTGAAAAATGCCTTACTAATTATTCCAAAAAGCATTTTTGTGTGACTGTGCTTAGTTTTGATTGCAATTTATTTGATGTTTGACATGAAAACTTCTATTTCATATTATAACTATATATTACATAGTGCAGTAAAAGACTAGTCACCAAAGAAATAATACTGAGAGTAACAACAGTAGTAGCAAAATAGTAACCTTCAATTGAACATACCTGGAAATAGCTGCTTCGTTGGGGCACTGATCTGTGCTTTCTTTGAAACTCTGTAAGCGGTATCTGAACCTTTAGAATTCTTTCTGTTTGTGCAAAATCCTGTTGTTTTTGATATTCCCTGTGGAGAAGTGTGAAAATCTAGTGCTTTGAGGACATCAACTGGAGCAGCTGAAAAATGTGAAAAATAATAAAGAAAACAATTGAATAAATAGTTTAACATAAAAAGAGTATATTTTATTCAATCATTTTATTAATTTTGTTTTTTGGCAATTTCATATATATATATATATATTCTGAATATTCTGAATATTCTGAATATTCTCTCCATCTTCCTTCTTTTATTTCCTCTCATTCCTATCAACCCTCCTTCATTCCCACCAGTTGTTTTCCCAGATTCATGATACTTGGTTTTGTTTTGGGAACCACTTAGTTTAATGAGGGCCATCTGTGTGACTACTGGATTGGAACTGGCCATTGGAGCCTAGTAGGGTCATGAGTGCATACACAACTGAAGGCACTCATTTCTCCTTTTCTTGGCACTACCAGTGTCAAATACAACAAAACATGTATTTTTAACATAGGGACTAGTATGTCAATCTCATTCCTCAATTTATCCCTTACCAAGTCTCCCTAAGATTTGGATGGGACTTTGGAAGTTCAGGTTTCAAGTGGTAACAGCAACCATAACAACATTCTTAAATATAAAATATCACAAGTTAGAAATAACATAATAGGCAAACAAAACAGAAGGTGGAGAAGCTATACTTGTGTATACTTGAAATGTTGTATGTTCTAAATACATACGTTTATAAATTCCTATGTATCTCTGCATTAGCAATATGCATATAGTATGATATTTACTTTCAAATTTTTCCAGTTATTTCATAGAGACTGCTCCAGGCTTCATGACACAGGCTAAAGCTTCCTGAATTTGCATGACTGTGTCTCTCTACACCACTACCATCATGTCCTTAGTGTATCTAACACAGAGTTCTTGGTGGAAGTATAGATCTCTATATTTCAGTATATCTAACTCCATCAATTTATTGCAAGTAATCAATATAAAATAAGTTTGGTATCTTTTTTTATTTTTTTATTTTTTAAATTTCTTTTTTATTTTTATTTTTATTTATTTCTGTATGTGTATGAATGTACTGTCCGCATGCAAGTATGTGCACCCGTGTCGTGCAATGCCGCGGAGGTCAGAAGAGGGTGTCGGATTCCCCTGGAACTGGAGTTCTCCTGGAATTGGAGTCTCAGACGGTTCTCAGCCGCCATGTGGGTGCTGGGGATCGAACCCCGGTCCTCTGGACGAGCGGTCGGCGCTCCTAACCGCTAGGCCATCTCTCCAGCCCCAAGTTTGTTATCTTAAACATTCTGTGATTACTTGTAACCTCTTTAGAAAAATACCTTAATGTAGCCGGGCGTGGTGGCGCACGCCTTTAATCCTAGCACTTGGGAGGCAGAGGCAGGTGGATCTTTGTGAGTTCAAGGCCAGCCTGCTCTACAAAGCGAGTTCCAGGACAGCCGGAGCTGCAGGGAGACCCTGTCTCAAAAAGACCAAAAAAAAAAAAAAAAAAACCTAATATGAGACAAAAATTTGACATATTGCCTAAGTCACTTATTTAAAGTGTGCAGTGAAATGTGCTTTTTTTTTCAGTTATGACTACAAGTTGAAGCCAATATGGTTGACTGAAGTGTTTTAATTGTTAAATGGAATTGCTGCCAAATTTCACAATGTACATCTTATTATAAAGATTGTTTATGCAAAGATTTAGTGAGAATGGAAATGGAACTATGTATATTATCAGTACATGTCAGAATCATAATTTATCATTTAACAAACTATAGACTAGCCAGCATTTTGCTCTACAGAATTACAATTTCAATAAATATGTACTTGCAGTGACTCTCTGTCCTACTGGGTTATGTATTTAATGAAGCAACCCAGTAAATTAAGATCAATGTAATATTCAATATAGCACGCACTACTATTTAACAAAACAAATGTGAAAATTAGGCATTTGGAAGAATTCAAAAATTGTAACACTGAATTCAATCTTTAAATATGTTTTTAAAATGGTAATGGTATTTAAAAACTGTTTTCACTAATCCTCTTGGCAATGGCTACTTTCTGGGCTCCTATAATACCTGGCCATTCTTGTCTTTTATTATAAAACTATGAAAATGATACCTATAGTAATCATCATGTGACAGCCTAGTCTGCAGCAGTTCCCAGACTTCATTCTCTTTTTTTTTTTAATTTAATTTTTATGATTTTTTTTTTTTCTTTCATTTTTCCAACTCAGTTCAGGCTTATTTCTCTTTCCCTCTCCCCCACCCCACCCCCCTCCTCACCTAATGATCTATGCTTTCTGCCATAACTGTCCTGCATCTTTCTCTCAGTTTTTTTTTTCATTTTTTAGCTATAAGTGATAATCCATGAGTACAAGCATCCTTCGTGCAAAACCAGATTTCATTCTTTAGAGGCCCTTATTTCACAAATAACATGTTATATCCCTAGGATGCCTATGAGAAAAGTAAGCACCAAAGCACAAAATAAGGGTCCTCTCAGGGTCTATACAACTATGAAGCCTGTTTCTTCTACTCCCACCCTCACAGTTTTACCCCACAGATGAAAATTGATAAAGGTAAGCTAAAGCATACATATTATAGACTAAAATTATCTTGAGCCAGTTAATTGATTCTCGATGCTGATATTTATTTTAAATTAAAATCAACTCAAGTTCCAGGATATAAATTACTCAGAAAGAGAATTTTACTGAAAACCACAGTGTGTTATCTGCTTATTTTACTTAATCATCTTGCTCTGAGCTGAGCAAGACTCCAGAGAATGCATGAACAGAACCAGGAAAGCTGTAATTCAATGAAAATTTAATAATTGAAAATAAGAACAAAAAACAAAAAAACACAACCTCATGGCTGTGATTTAAACTGAGATTCTATAAACAGCACACAAAATGGAGCATAGCTTCCCATTCTTCAGGGTGTCTTTTACCACATGACCTCTCCAAGAACACAAATTTGCCACATTTCTTCCCTTTTAATTTGAATTTTGTGTGATGAGAACACACTCCTTTATTATTAAGATAGGGACTAGATTTTTAGAGTCTAATGAAGTCTTACAGAACCATGAAAATGAAATCACATTTCAGACCTTCAAACAAAGTAAAACAAATTGACATACATATTCAATTCAATCCCAATCAAAACCCCCATGAGCTTCTTCACAGACTTGGAAAAAAATCCTTAAATTCATATGGAAAAACAAAAGACCCTGAATAGCTAAAGCAACCCTGAGTGAAAAATGCAATACAGGGGCAATTGCTCTAACAGAATTCAAGCTATATTACAGAGCCATAGTCGTAAAGAGAGCCTGGTACTGGCACAAAAACAGACCCAAGACCAATGGAACAAAATTGAAGATCCAAACTTGAGCTCATACAATTTCAGCCACCTCATATTTGACAAAGGAGCAAAAAAACCTCAGTGGAGGAAGGATATCATCTTCAGCAAATGGTACTGGCAAAACTGTAGAAGAACAAAATTAAAGCCCTACCTCTCACCCTGTACAAAAATCAACTCCAAGTGGATCAAAGATCTCAATGTAAAATCTGAAACCCTGAAGGTAATAGGAGAAAAAGTTGGTAACAACCTACAAGACATAAGTGTAGGAAAAGACTTTCTCTAAATCAGTCAGCAACTGCACAGGAAATAAGGTCAACAGCTGACAAGTGGGACCTCATCAAACTCAAAGCTTCTGTACAGTGAAAGAAAAAATCAAGGAAGTCAAGAGAAAACCCACAAAGTGGGAGGAAATCTTCACCAATGATTCATCTGACAGAGCATTAATGTCAAGAATATATACACTACTCAAAAGACAAAGAGGAAAACAAATGAACTACTCGAAAGATGGAGTAAGAGCTGAACAGAGACTTCACCAGTGAGGAAGTAAAGATCGGTGAGAAACATTATAATTATTATTATATTATATATTATTATAAATATTATTATAAATTAAAACCACTCTCAGATATCATTTCACGCCGATACGACTGGCTAAGATCAAGAACACAACGAAAGGCATCAAATGCTGGAGAGTTTGTGGGGAAAGGAGAACAAACACACATCCACTGCTGGTGGGAATGTAAGCTTGTACAACCACTATGGAAAGCAGTGTGGAGAACCCTTAAAAGACTCAAAATGAGCCTACCACCTGACCCAGCCACATCACTCTTAGGTATATACCCACAAGACTCATTCTACCACAAAGATACATGCACATCCGTATTTATTGCAGCTCTCTTCACGATAGCAAAGAGCTGGAACCAACCCAAGTGCCCCTCAACTGACAAGTGGATGACAAAAATGTGGTACATCTACACAATGGAGTACTACTCAGTGGTAAAGAACTTCTGCCTGAAACAGTAAACTTCAGCATCAAAAATTTTAAGAGACTGAGAAAAAGATGAAAATCATGTATGGCAGAATGCATGAGCTCTGGTGGGGTGGGGGGCAAGGAAGGGGGAAATGGGTCTATATTGATTAGGAAATGTATGAAACACACAAAGCTTCAATAAAAATTGGCTTTGAAAAACAAAACACAAAGAAACAGGGATAGATAATAAAGGTTTCAATAATTAAGTTGCTTTTCTACATGTCATATTAAATTACTGAAAAGTAAAATTCAATGAACTGAATCTAAATTCCACTGAACTAAGTGATAAATCACTTTGAAATTCTGTTGTTTTATATTCTAATACTCATATAGGCACACTATTTTCTTTTTCTTTCTTTTTTTTGGTCTTTTTGAGACAGTGTCTCCCTGTAGCCCCAGCTGGAACTCCCTCTGGAGACCAGGCTGGCCTTGAACTCACAAAGATCCTCCTGCCTCTGCCTCCCGAGTGCTTGGATTAAAGGCATGAGCCACCACACCCAGCTATTTTCTAAACTCTCATAATATGATTTTTATTGCTTTGCTTGTATGTGCACAGAATGTTCCTTGGAGTTTCATGGCTGCAACTGTTTAAGGCTTAGAAGCAATAGTTTTAAATGGCTGATTATGGTATGTCTAAAAACGAAGTTTATAATTTTCAAACCAATCTTAAATGTTCATAGCTTTGTTTCTATTTCCATAAATCATACTTAACCATTTCAGTCATACCTAATTCCATAAAGAATTATGCTCAATAACATTTTCCTTTCTTGTATTGTATACAATACAAGAAAGTGTTTATTAACCAGAGCAGGACCCATGAGCACTCTCCACTACTACAGAGACATTCACTGGCTCCATGCCTTCCCCATCCATCTGCATGCCACTGCAGGATTGAGCTCCCTAAACTCCATGTTTCAGGCAATATCACTGTTTAAATTCCGTAAGCAAACACCAGATTTGCAGATGGTATCCTCATTCCACATTCCTTGCATTTAAGTGCTAATGATCTGGCCATGCTCTGTTTTCCTCCTAGTTCTACACATATCACTCCGTGTATGTCCATTCTGGTATCTCACTGCCCAGTAGGTACTACCTCAGTCAGTGCTGTAGAAAGGCTAATTGTGAAATTCTAAAAAAACACCACAGTCTTTTGTCTGCTTTGGGGACTTTATAAAACCTATATCCACTATCTGAAACACCTAGCCCTACCATACCTTATCAATAATAAGTAGAATAGAACCAATATGCTATCTTTTGAATGCATTTTCCTCCTCCTGAAGCTTTAAGTGTGTTTCCCCTAGTATCAAACTATTAACACTTATCTTAAATTGCTTGCCTATATTTGAGTTTATTCACAAACTAGAAAAGACTAGATAGATACACAGTTATGTACACCACACTCACCTGTTAGGACACACACACACACACACACACACACACACACGGACTATTTAAAATTCTGACTGAATGAGCAAAACACATGAAAATGTACAGAGCAACTTCCTCTGTGCTCCATGTATTTTCTCATGAGGAAACAGAATTTTTCAAGTATTAAGGGACTTTCTCTTTGTCCTAATACCCTCTTAGGCGCCCCATCAATTCATAAGTTTAGTCCCAGGTCTTGGGTACTTTCCTCCTGTTCCCTTCATCATCTGTGTGGATTGCATATCTAACATCTCACAATGTTTTCCCCATTCTGCTCTTTGCGTCCCTAAGTTTCTTCACATGCTGCTTTTGCCTGTATCATGCAGTGCTGTGCATTCTGGCTGCTTTTGAATTCTACCTCTGCCAGCCACTGAGAGTCCATGAAATTTAGACATACAGCAGTATGTCAGCCTCTCTATGCCTCAGATGAAACACCTGTAAAAGGACAGGAATGAAAATCTTGACCTCAAGGACCTTTTTGCAAGATGGTATTTGTTACAGAAACTTAGAACATTGCCTAGGGAAACTGTTTTGATGAGTCAAGACTATCTTCCTGTATGGATATTCAGATGCTGCATGAAGTACAAATGGTTTTACATTTTTTAAATGATAGAAGCACCAAAAGAATAACATTTTACTTAACATTCAAACTACATGAAACAAACTTAGCATCTGTATGTAAAATCTAGGAACACAGTTACATTCTCTAACGTATCTGTTGCTCTTAGCTGTTTGTACACAGTAATGAAAGCACTCCTTAGATTCAGCAAAGTCTAAAAGGTTTATAATGACCAAAATATCAAGGGGAAAGTATTTTCTTTTGCTTTTTGTATACTTTGGATTGAATTTAAGGCTTTACACATGTCAAACACTCTAATCTTTGAGCTATTCCTCTAGTAATCTTTCCTTTCCATATTTTAGACAGGATTTTACAACATTGCATAAGTTGACCTTGAAATAACTCTATTGCCCAGAATGACCTGCAAATTAAAGTCCTCCTGAGATAACCCTTAATCATCAAGTCCACCTATAATATCTTTTCTCTAACAAACAAGCAAACCAATACAATCTCACAGGTTAATCTAATGTGCATTCAGTGATAAATCTAGTAGAATCAGACAGAGTCAACATTTTCACCTAAGATCATAGTAAAACGTTCTTCAGGAGTTGTTTACTTTCCCCCTATGTGGGTTACATATGACTCTTTTATAGTGTGTCATACTCCCTGACTAGCCTATAGGTGACTGACTTTCATAAATAATATGGACATGCTCTACACAAAGACTTTTGTCTAATCTTGTACCAAAAATTTAATCTTATGTTTTGAGATCATTTAACACTAGCTCAGCTTGCTTATGATGTAAAAAAAAAACCCTACTAGACCTTGGGTTCTTTTTCAGAACTGAACATATTTAATCACTTATGAGCCTTCCTTGCTCTTGACCCCAAAAACATATGAATGTGTGTTATGAATATTACACAAGCACTGCAAACAGTGCTAGAAGGAACATAAGCCATTTGTGTTTCAAACAATAGGTGAAATTAAATTGATAATATCAATTTGCAGCAGTATATGCTATTCTAGGTCAGTAGGTCAGAAAGGACAAATATTCTAATAAGAAAAATCTTTCTCCTTTTTATTTCCCCATTTCATGCTAGTTATACAGTTTCAATGAAGGAATTTGGACTTTGTTTGAGAACCCAGGTCCAAAGAATCAGGTTTCTTCTTGGCTAAAATGGATGCTAAAAGTCAGGGTGTTTTTGTTGAGGCATCACCATAATGTGGCATCACATGCAACCATAAACCAAGCTCTGTGCTTGCTTGATTATCTCATTGGGAGTCTAGGTTACAAACATTCAGGCATTAAGTAAATTATAGTATGATTTTACAGAAGTTCATCATCTAATCTCCCCCAACACACACACACACACACACACACACACACACACACATACTTTTGTTTACATTTGCAACTTTTGCCTTAAAACCCACTCCTCTGATAATGAGTATCAGTGCTTTTGAAGCTTTCTGTTGTATTGCTAAGACACAAAGACAGAGCCACAGGAAGAATCCATAGAATTACATTGAATAAATGAATGAATATGTGAATGGACACATCCTGCCTCTGATTTAAAGCATCTTTCCTATCATTCTGAGAGAGAAAAGGAAGGTTGTTAGTGACCTTTAACAATGTCAGTTTGGGGGCTGGAGGGATGGCCTAGCGGTTAAGAGCGACGACCGCTCTTGCAGAGGACCCGGGTTCGATCCCCAGCACCCACATGGCGGCTGAGAACCGTCTGTGACTCCGGTTCCAGGAGAACTCCAGTTCCAGGGGAATCCGAGACCGTCTTTCCGCCCTCCGCGGGCATCGCACGACACGGTGTGCGTCCAGGAACTTGCAGGCGAAATACTCATACACCTAAAAAAAAAAAAAAAAAAAAAAACAATGTCAGTTTGAAGAGACTGTAACTGTAGTCATTCTCCTTGTTTGATCCAGATGTGGGTGAGATCACAGGTTACAGTGGTAGTTGTTGAATGGATACTTTCTAACCGTCCAAGATTTATTTGTCTCATATCAAAGATATATGGGAAACATACCATTATGGACAGAAACTTACTCATTTTCAATGAGAAGGAATTTTAAACATGTCCACCCAAGTTACAATTTTGCTCTTCCAGATGAGTATCAGAAAATAAGAAGATCAGAAAGATGGCTCTGCAGGTAAAGGTACCTTCTGCCAAGCTTGAAAACCCAAGTTTGATTGTTGAGACCCACATAATGGAAGGAGAGAATCAATTCTCATGAGCTGCTCTTACCTGCACGTGTATTATGGTATGTGTCTGTATATACTCAAACATGCACTTACACACTAAATAAATAAAATCTAACAATAAATATCATTTAAAAGCAACAACAACAATGGATGTACATGGTATTGGGATGTAGGATTGAAAATAAAAAAATAATTTAAAACTACAAATACCAATGGATATAAGTGGTACTGAGACATAGGATTGAAATAAGAGAGAAACATAACTATTTATTATAATTTACACATTACCAATATTCTGATAGCTTTCAAGTCAGGAGAATTCTTAATGAAAGTTCACAGTTAAGATCTGCTAATTATTAACTCAGTTTCTGCAGCTGAAACTGCTCAAGCCTCAACTCAAAACCAGGAGTTACTATCTTTTTGTCCACATATCTGTACACATGGTATCTGTACACATTCATATGTGGGTTTGGGGTGGGTGAATTTGTATACATAACTGTGTGCATATGTGTACATGAGCAAGGTTAATATGAGTGTCCTCCTTTGTGACTCTTAACATTAGTTTTAAGGACATGGTCTCTCACCGAACCTGGAGTTCATCAATTCACCAAATCTGGCTGTTAGAGCTCCTAGGATCCACCTGCCTTCCCATAGCCCTGCCTGGTGCTGGGGTTAAAGAAAGATATATATCACCACATCCAGCTTGTTCATGAATACTGGGGCTCCAAATGCAGAGCTTTATGCTTGTGTTACAAGTACTTTTCCCAGTGAACCCTCACTCCAGCTGCAACAATTATCACGTATATGACTTGTACATTACTTAACCCATCCAAGAACTAATTTCTTCAACTCAACCTCATTTTGAACTTAACATAAGAAATTTTAATCTCCGATAAGAACTTAAAATATAGTAAATACTCAACAAGAATAATATATAATGGTTATTTTCTGAAAATTCCAAACTTTCTGAACATTTCTGTAATTCCAGTGAGTACCATCCACGTTTTTCCAAAGCTATAGTTAAGCTTATTCCTATTATTTGCTTTCCCTGACTGCCTTAGGAAACATCCTTGCAATAGGTAGAATACTGAATTGATATCTCTAAATGTTCTCCACACATCATCCATAAAAAGTATGTACTACTGGGGCTGGAGAGATGGCTCAGCAGTTAAGAGCACTAACTGCTATTGCAGAGGACCCGGGTTTGATTCCCAGCACCCACATGGTGGCCAAGAATCATCTTTAACTCCAGTTCCTGGGGGATCTGACGCCCTCTTCTGACCTCCATGGCATTGCATGACATGGGTTTACCAACCTACATGCAGACAATACACTCATACACATAAAAATAATAAAAAATTAATATATATGTATATTTTCAAAGTATGTACTACTTAAAAAACTTTCCAGCATGTTCATATACTAATCCAGAAACAATCAATGTCAGGAAGTTTTTAGAAACTTTATTATCTTAAACATGAAATGTGTTTGTATTCCATATGTTCATACCCACTCTTCTAGAACTGCTATTTAGCACATTATTATGCTCACATCATTAGCTATTTTTTTATTTTCATGTTTTTTTCCTTTTTGTCGCATATAAATTGACATAAGTATTACTTAAATAGAATAACCCTGACCTGAGCTCATGCCTGTAATTTCAGAATTCAAGAAGCTGAGGTAGAAGGAATACTTAAACTCTGAGATCAACCTAGGAAAAGGCAGCCTGGTTTATGTACTGCGTTATAGGCCACCCTGGGCTACACTATGAGACTTTGTCTTAAGAAAAGAAAAATGAAATATTTTAATAGTGTGAAGTATTTTAAAATATTTTCTCTGACATTATTCCTTAAGTTCATAAATATATATATATGTCAATCTTTATAATAAGCTGAAATGAAGTATTAAAAACTCGATCTACATTCTCCTGTATTTAGTAAGATATATGGTTAATTTTTTTATTTATTATTTTTATTTTATATGTATCAGTGTATTGTCTGCATGTGTGTAAGTGCACCTGTGTCATGCAAAACCCTCGAAGGTCAGAAGTCATCAGATCTCCCTGGGACTGGTGTTATGGACAGTTGTTAGTAACCATGTGGATGCTGGGAATCAAATCTAAGTCCTCTGCAATAGAAGCCCACACTTGCTGGGTGTGATGGCGCATGCCTTTAATCCTAGCACTCGGGAGGCAGAGGCAGGTGGATCTCTATGAGTTCAAAGCCAGCCTGGTCTACATAGTGAGATCCAGGCCAGCTGGGGCTACAGGGAAACCCTGTCTCAAAAAGAAAAAAAATCTTATTTATTTATGATTTGTGTATTTCATACATTATTTTTCAGTCCAATTTAGACACATTCCCCTCTCCCTGCCCCCCACTCCACCTCAGTTCATGCTTTCTGCCATACATGCCTTGCATCTTTCTCTCAGACTTTCCAAAGTTTTTCACTGCAGAGGCTTGTTATTTGGACAAAATTTAACTGTATCAGTCAGTTCTTTGACCCAGTCTTTAGTTGTTATTATTCCTTCCCCTTTGTATTGCTCCAGCATATGCCATATGTATCAAAATTATGACTTTCAAGAATAAACCGTATGTTAATTCCAAAATATGTTTAAGCATTCACGTTCCCCCCCTTTAATTTTATATTACTCTAGGATATGAATACATACTTTCCACCCATATACCCTGGACTTTTTTTAGTTGGGAGGTTTACTATTACATTTTCAACTTCCTCATATATTATTGGGTCTGTTTAAGCTGTCAGTCTCTTCTTGGTTAAGCTTTGGTGAATTCCAGGTTTTTCAATTACTCATCCATTTCTCTTAGGTTTTCAAATTTAGTAGAGTATAGGTTTTTGAAGTATTTGCCTATGATTGTTTGGATTCTTTTCTCTGTCTGTTGTGATATTTTCCTTTTCATCATGAGTACTATTGATTTGGAGTTTTGGTTAACTGGGCTAGGGGTCTATCTATCTTGTTTATCCTTTCCAAGAACCAGCTTTTGGATTCATTGATTCTTTGTATTGTTTTCTTTGTTTCTATTTCATTGATTTCTGCTCTGGTTTTTGTTATTTATTCCTGTCTGTTCAGTTTAGGGTTCATTTGTTATTGTCTCTCAAGTGTTTTTAGCTGCAGTGTTAGTTTATTTGTCCTCTTTCTGCTTTTTTAATGTAGCCACTGAAGGCTATATACTTCCCTCTTAGGACTACTTTTAAAGTGTCCCATAGGTTTTGCTGTGTTGTATTATCTTTTTCATTTAGTTCCAGGAATGTTCTTGTTTCTTTATTTCTTCCATGACCCATTCATTATTAAGGAGTGTGCTGTTTAGTCTCCATATGTTCTTGTGGATAGTTGGGCTTATTCTGGTGTTGATATTAAACTTTATTGCACTGTGGTCTGATGGAATGATAAAGTTATTTCAATTCTTTTGTATTTTTAGAGTTTTTTTTTCTGTGTCTTAGTATGTGGTCTATTTTATTTGGGAGAATGTTCCATGGGGTGCTGAGTAGAAAGTATATTCTCTGGTGTTTGGGTGAAATATTCTGTAGATATCTGTGAGGTCCATTTGGTGTATTGTATTGTTCAGTTTAGATGTCTCTCTGTTTATTCTTTGTCCAGTTGACCTATCTAATGGGCTTAGTGGGATATTGAAACTTCCACTATTAGTGTGCTGGGATCAATCTGTGCCTTGAAGTCCTGTAAACTTGTGTTTCTAAAGTTCGGTGCACCACAGTTTTGTGTGTATGTATTCATGACTGTGAAATCTTCATGGTTAATTGATTCTTTGATAAGGATATTTTGGTCCTGTCTGTCTCTTCTCATTAGTTTTACTTTGAAGTCTATTTTGTCTGATATTAGAATAGGAAATCCTGCTTGCTTTTTGGTCCCATTTGCTTGGAATATTTTTTTCTATCCTTTCACTTTAAGTTGGTGTCTATCCTTGAGGCTTAGATAGGTTTCTTGTAGATAGTTGTGGACAGTTGTTAGCAGCCACGTGGATGCTGGGAATCAAACCTACGTCCTCTGCAATAGCAGCCCATGCTCTTAGCCACTGAGCCCTCTCTCCAGCCATGAGAAAGATACATGGTTCATCTTTAAATGACTGTAAATCATAATATATTTCAATAGAAATTATATATTTATACTATATGTCAGTACAATTTATTTTAGTTGATATTAGTTTTTTTATTTTATCTGGAAATTAATCTTTTTTAGAAGGGAAGAACAAATAGAGATGAGTGAGTTGATTGTATCCAATAATAAATTCTAAATATGCGTAGAAAAATCTTGTACTTGTTGAGTTTCTTACTCTTAGACATGGAGAAAAATCAATGATACCATTTCAGGTTTAGTTTTCCTCAAACAGTTCTTTAATCAATTCAAATATATCACTATTCGTAGCATATTATATATATATATATATATATATATATTTACTTGCACAAACATAATTAATAGAAATAAAATAACCATAAGCATCTCAAAGCTGCATGTTTTAATGGTAATCCTGAGAAAACATTAGCATCGAGTTGGGCATAAAGGTATGGACAAAGAAAATGTAAGCCACATATCTGGAGCTTTATAATTAACTTTGTCAACCTAAACACCTTGCATCTCCATTTATGCTCTCTTTTTAAACAATACAAACCAAATGATCAAGTAAAAATATTGCATCTTATAAGTTTTTTGGAAACATAAATTTAAGAAAACATAGTTTCACAGTTAAACTTACCCTTGAAGAAGATCAAGAAAAAAAATACATCAGGATGTATTCTATATTCTGTAGTGAAACTACTTCAGAAAATTAATTCTCATAAAAATGAATGTATCCATACCCTATGACTTATACTTATTATTTTAATTATGAACTCAGGATTGAAAAATACATTAAATACAAATTCCTGGATTTAATCTTGGTTAAGAATTTTTTTTTTATTAAGTAGCTGTGTCAGGGTACATATCTTAAACAATATCTAATCGGTAGCTGTTTCCTACTTCCTTGGCTGGGTATGTCTACTATAGGCTGTCTAGAGAGTTGACATCACAGCTCTCTTAAAGCTCTAAGTAAAGTACAAACTATAATAACAATTTCCACATAGTACCATCTCTCAGAACAAATGAGTGGATGCACAATGTACCCATCTAATCAGAAGTAATATTTTTGTCTTTGAGATTTGGCCATTTAGAATAACTGTGTGAAAATCTGTAAAAGTTAAGTCATATAAATGTTGGGAATTCTTAGATAGGTGAAACACAGATTCTGGTGGGACCGGAAAGCCCAAACAATTAATGGTAAAATTTATATTCCAAAATTACCTAATTCTAGATTTTATATTAAGGAAAACAAGATTTTTATCTTAAAATATAAATAAGTCATCTGTTATGCATGACAAATAGTAGACTCATACTAGAGAAAAAATAACCAAGTAAAGGTTTCAGTGAATTTTGAGGTATGAACTGTGGCTTCAATTAAGAAATACATAAACTCCCCAATGAGAAAATATTTGGATAAGGTCTCTAATGTCAAAGGAAAATCCTACTCCCTTATGGTTTTTGCTTAATTGAATTCTAGGCAAAATAAATAAATAAATAAATGAGTACAAAGAACCTGAAACAAGAATCAGCTCCAAATGATGAAGAAAACAGAGACAAAGGCCTACTGCTAAGAGAATAGAAATGCTATAAGAAGTAAGGTCAGAGCAGGGGTGGTGGCACATGCCTTTAATCCTAGTACTCAGGAGGCAGAAGCAGGTGGATCTCTGCGTTTGAGAATTTTTTTTCTGCTACAGTAACTATTATTATGTGCTCTGCTTTCAAATAATCTGTGAAACACCATAAAATAGTTCCATTCAAAATCTATTTGGGGGCTGGAGAGATGGTTCAGCAGTTAAGAGTGTGGACTGTTTTTGCAGAGGACCTGGGTTCGATGCTCAGCACCCACATGGAGGTTAAGAAGCGTCTTTAAGGTGGGCGTGTTGGTGCACGCCTTTAATCCTAGCACTCAGGAAGCAAAGGCAGGCAGATCTCAGTGAGTTCAAGGCCAGGTGGGTCTACTGTCTCAAAGGAAAAATAAAAAAAACCTATTCAATAAAAATCTTGAGGTTTTGGATTGGAAATAACTGTAATACTAAGAGAGGAATAATTACCCATTCTCTTTGCATGGTAAAAATCCTCTGTTTTATGAGCTTATTTATTCCTTCAGTCAACAAACATTTTACTGGCTATCTATTGTGTTCCATATATGGAACAAATAGCAGTTGCTTTTAAAGATGAATTTTATGTTTTTATTGTACCATGAAAGTATTCTGTGATAAGTATTTATAGTTTGGATAAACAGAGTGCACTATAGTGTGCTGTGCAATACCATCCACCCTAGTCTTTATGCTTGAAGTCTTTGTGGAAGAGATGATATCTGAAACTTGAGTATAACAGCAGTGGTCAGCAAAGTGGGAGAGTGGTCACATTGGAGGTCATAGCTTGGCCTAGAGACATGGATGATGAAATTTTCAGGAAGTCTGAATGCAACTAGATTATATCAGCTCAATAAATTTCCATAAACATTTACAGCAATTTATACACATTAACACGTGTGCCACATCTAAGATTTTAGATTACTGCTTTAGATTGCTGAGTTGCACGCAACAACTTCACCTCATTCCACAGCAAAGAGATTTCATGACCCATCTCCAAGTGCTACGGACATGGAAAATAAAATAGATTGATACTTGCCTTACTGCTCTTAATGCAACAACTTGTGCAATAGATAGCAACAGAAGGTATTTAAAAGTTTTTCCCCCAAAACCATCGTAAAATAACTAACTACTAATCAGCTTCTAGTATTTGAGAATTTGAATGTGTCTTGCTTGAGGATGATACTTCATAACAAAAAATGCATGAACTTATATGAATTATTTTGTAATATTAAGAAAGATTTATTTTATTAAAGTGGTCACATAGAAATAAGTTATTGTTTCTAATTGCTAAAAGAAGAGCCAGTTAATTCCCAGTAACATGCAAAACAGATGAAACTTTCAGAAATAAATATGTGATAGAAATATTTCCAACTAGTATTTTTATAGATTGAACTTCTTGCAATAAATATTCCTTTTCTGAATACTAGAAGAAAAATTATTTATGACACTCAGAGCAAAATTATCACTTTATTATATAATCTCAAAGTAAACCACAGTGCTAAAGTCAATATAGTCCACCAGTGATTCAAATATTCAGAGAATTAGGAAATGACTTTCCACGTGAAACCCTTGGAAGTAGTTCTAAGTTATTTCTGTGAGTGTTGGAGTAAAAAAAAAGAGCAGGCTGTGAAGATGGTAACGCGCCTACCATGGAGCAGGAGGATCTGAAGCAGATTCCCAGGACCCATGTAAAAAATTCCAGCATGGTGACAAGTGTAGCTAATCCCAGTGCTGAGGAGGGAGGTGGAGATAAGTGGACCCCCAAGCTCTTTGTCTGCCTTTGCTACTTGGAAAGAAAAGGAAGGTGGATGGCACCTGAGGAATGATGACTAATGTTCCCTGACCTCCACACACATGCAACTTCATACTCATATATACCTGCACACATGATCATGCATACACAGACAAATGCAAAGAAAGAAAAGAGAAAAGAAAAGAAAAAGAAAAAAAAGAATGTCCTTGCTGATACGATCATGTGAGCTGACCCTCGAATTTTCATTTCACATGACTCTAAATTCATTCCATTGTAATCTTTTTCAAGTTTTCTAAGTGAAGAAAGATGAGTATTATAATTCAAATGGTGAGTATCCTACATACTGTTATCATGGTAGACAATAAGGATGAAAATTAGATCAGACTTACTATTCAGCCAATAACTTTGGAAAGAAAAGTGACGTTTGAATAATTTAAAAATAATGATAGTGTTTTATTTTTTGCAAGCTCTGTGTCTTCGGCTACATTCTCCACATTGATTACATTCCAAAGATCTTTTGAATAGTCAGATCTGATGTTGGTACAGTGAAGCTAAAAAGCCAATACACAACTATCAGTTCCCAGAAGTAGCAGGTAACTCAATGTTTCCTGAAGTGGATTCTTGTTAGAAGTAGCAACTGTTAAGCGCCTTTCTTTCTTACCTGATGAAACCAAATCAATGCCAAGCTATGAATACTAACAGATAGAAACATAAATTATTAGTCAAAGAAGTCAAAATAACATTTAACAGCTTCAAACAACAGTCATTTGAGAGATCTATCACTTTGAAGCTCAGGCATTCCATAAAATAAAGGAAATAAGTAGGCTTCTACCATCAAATTTAAAAGTAAACTGAAGAGCTACCTGAATTGTAACAATGAACTTTAGAAAGAACTCTCTATATATCTCCTTGTAGGTACTCAGGGCCTTCACATAGAGATGTGCTTTCTACTGTGGTGCAACTACATAATTTAGGCATTAAGTTTTAGGTTCCATGGCATCGTAGTCATAAGTCAAATCAAGGGTTTTATGTAAAACATTAAAATAGCCAACAAAAGCCGGACGTGGTGGCATACACCTTTAATCCAGAGTGCTTGGATTAAAGGCAGAAGCAGAGGCAGCTGGATCACTGTGAATTTAAGGCCAGCCTGGTCTACATAGTGAATTCCAGAACAAATGAGTACAGGGAGACTTTGTCTCAAAAATACCAAAATAAAACACACAACAAAATAGAGAAGGCCAAACCAAGAGCACTGGAGCAAGATTGTCTTTGACACCTGAGTCTACTAGTTCATATGTGACATTAGACAAGAAAGTTATTTTCTGTTTTCTGATTACTTGGCAGGTAAAGTGGGTATTCTGATGTCAGCTTACATGAAGGAAATGGTCCCAATGAAAAAAAGATTCTATATGAAAGTATTTTCAACAGAGTCCTGTATATAGCAAGCATGTATTCAGTGTTAATCCTCACTATTGCATCTACCTGGAGATAACGGGAAGTGTTTCACAAAACTATAACAGTTTAGTTAAACACTGAAATAAAAATGAGGATATGAGAAATAGATGAAAAGAAAGCAATTTAGGGAAAGAGTTCAAATGGAGAATACAGGCAAGAGCCTTACCACTGCACGGATGCAAGGTCAGTGAGGGTAGACTGCAAAGATGAGAAATGATTTGTCACAGGCTGGATGAACAGAGGAAACACATTGTCATGCACACTCTATATCACTAGGCCATTTAGACGATAAACTTAATCTTCAATGAAAATCAAGCATCATCAACATTTCAAAGAAAGCAGTAAGCTGTGTTCATTTCCTGGGTGCCACTCTAAGAGGAGAAGCAAAAATACCACGTAATCACATGGTTTTCAGTTTCCTGCAGAGCTAAGACCACCAAACATGAAAATGCACTAGAGCTCTTACTGGGCTTGTCAAAGACTGCAACGACCTCTCTTTCTGGCAGTCATCCTTTCAGGAAGCTGGATGGGAAAACCACAGTGAGGAAGGAAAGCCAACCATGCACATGGTCTAAGATTCATTCCATTTAGGCCGGATGTCAGTTTTCCAGTGAGACAGAGGAAGGAAGCTTCTACCAATACTCCATGAGCTCCAGTTCTATGAATAGGGAACTTCATTTGCTTGTAAAGTCCCAGACCATTCAAGAGCAATTAAATTTGGTTAAAATAAGAAAGAAATGCTTTTTAAGAAAAAAAAAAAAAAAGAAGGTTTGAAGGGATTGCAAAAGTTGATTGTGTGAAAGCACTTTTACACAGGTTTGTTTAAGTTCTCATTTGTCAAGTTGTATTTAAGCTGGTCTCTTACTGTGAAATATGATAACCTTTCTTTTCTCTGAGTTCTTTCTGCTAAATTAATAGCACTGTCTCTAATTCCATGGGCAGCAAGCAAAGAGTTTGTTTTACCAGATAACAGTAGGTCTGGTAATCAGCCAATGTCTAAAGACCCACCAGCCAAGTCAGTAGTAGGCCAAAGACTGCAATTGATAAATAGATATTACTCTCTAAATTGCTTTCAAATTGTCTTTTCATCTTCTCTATGAACTACCATTATGCACATTGTACTGACACAACTGTAAATAAAGAGAGAGAAAAAAGAACCTCACTTTTTAACCTATAAAAATTAAATCAGGGGCTGGAGAAATGGCTCAGCCATTAAGAGCACCGACTGCTATTGAGAGGACCTGGGTTTGATTCCCAACACCCACATGGCAGCTAAGAACCAACCTACATGCAGACAGTGCATTCATACACATAAGAAATAATAAATTTTTAAAAATCTTTAAAAAATTAAATCACATTAAAGTTTTGAAAGGAGAAATGAATGTACTTGACATATTCCAATATAGCCACAGTTTAAAAGTAAATTAAAGGTCACAAAGTTTTTATTTAAATTGTGAGATAAATAAGGAGGAAAAAAAATGTCAAAATTCAGATAGTATACAGAAGCTACACTGAAAACTATATTTAAAGTTCACTGAAGGAAGAGAATCAAAGAAACATTGTGTCACCTTTTTATAACATCTGTGTATGTCTCCCTTCTTTACTAGAGAATAAAACTTATAGGGTAACGAAGAAAGTAAAAAAGGAAGAAAGAAAGAAAAAGAGAAAGAAAGAAAGAGAAAGAAAGAAAGAAAGGAAGAAAGAAAGAAAGAAAGAAAGAAAGAAAGAAAGAAAGAAAGAAAAAAAGAAAGAAAAAAAGAAAGTAATAGAAAGTTAGTTAGTTGGTTTCCTCTTCCCCATTCCAGCCCAGGTCACAATTCCCCAGCATCGAATGAGGGAAGGAAGGAGTAAAAACAGAAATGCAGACCACCCCTTGGTTCCCCACTTTGGAGCTGCCTTGAATTCCTAATGATTACACCAACTGGCCTTAATTACTTCTCCAAAGTTGGGCAGCAGAAGAAAAGCATATTTTGGATCTGTTAAAATCCTGTCTTTAAAATGCCTAAGTATAAATCATTTAAACTTCTATAAAATGAAGGAGCTAGCTCATTAGTTATAACATCTGTCTGTGTATTAATATACATTTAATATGAGAAGAACTCATGATAAGATATTCCATAGCATTAGCTTCAGGTACCTAAGAACTATTTATTTTTTTGGTTTTTGTTTTTTTCCCAAAAAATAAAATAATTTATAATTTGGTAAAAATACTAACTCTTGAAGATTATTTTAAAAATTAATATTGAAACATAAAATTGAATTATTATTCTCTTCAAAACAATTATACATGTGGTATTAAAAGTTGTTCTTTTTATCCAAAACACAACAGACATAAATGGTTAAATGAATTATTCATAAATGAATAAATGGTTATTCATTAAGACTGAATTCTTTGAATTAATAAATTACCCATTTATTCCTGAGTTAAAAAACTATTTATGCAGTTTCAGATGTTTTGACAACCCAAAATAAAAACCTTAATTAGAATTTTCACTGCCGTTTACTGATGGTTGAGGGAGACCTGATCTTTTTTTTTTTTAATGTATTATTTTTGTATGTGTTTGAATGTACTGTCTGCATGTAGGTTTGTGCACCCATGTCGTGCAATGCCGCGGAGGTCAGAAGAGGGTGTCAGATTCCCCTGGAACTGGAGTTCTCCTGGAATTGGAATTACAGACGGTTCTTAGCCGCCATGTGGGTGCTGGGAATCGAACCCGGGTCCTCTGCAAGAGCGTCGGTACTCTTAACCGCTAGGCTATCTCTCCAGCCCAGGAGACCTGATCTTTAAGCAGGAACTCTAGATAGGCTGACTAACCTCAGTGGATGAATTCACACTGAAGGACATCTGAGTACATTAACAGGACCCCATAGGCCTTAACCTATATGACAGTGGGGGAGGGGCAACAGAGGGGTGCAGATGGGGGAGGGGTGTAAAGATGATTAAGCCATTTTGTATGATAAAGATGGTTAAGATGTTTTGTATGAAATGCATGAAAAATTCAATGGAAATACATTAAAAAGGAATTTGTACTGCTATAGTCACTCTGTTTTTTTCCTAGGTCTACTATTTATTTAGAAACAGATTCCTAATATATACCAAGAATAACTAGCATTCCAAAAAAATCTCACCAACTATGCACCTTTTATTCCTTTGACCAACTTAATTTATTATAAATACTCTTGAATTCTTGTTTAATATACAATATCTTGAAATCTTGTCTAATGATAAATAATCCATAATATTGATGAATGAATCACAGTAAAAATCTCTCTCAGGAAAAAAAAATTGAAATAAATTCAAATCTCAAATACAAAAGTAAGTGGTGTTACAAAAAGTAACCTTGTGTTTTGAGGACAATTTAATTTGGACTTCATATTTTTATTTTAATCACAAACTGAGAAAAAATAAGGAGTTCCCCCCAAATTTAAACTACAAAGAATCACATTGTAAATATTTCTCATTTATTTACTTCATAATTTTGCTCAAAAGTATATAAATGCCTTTTAAAAGAATAACTTTTATAAAATACCTCTCAGTTTATTATCACTTTCTGATATTAATAAAGCAAATAGACACTAGATGAAAACATCCTTGTTATTTCAAAAGCTATACAGTGCCTAAACTAATCTCACATGTAAGAACCATGCGGGAAGGTTTTAGTCATGACCTATCTCTTACACTTTATTAAAAGGCACAATATTAATTAACCTACTTAATACTGCACTTCTTACAAAAGCATGTCTGAGATTTTAACTGATATACATGTAAATAAGAGACAAGCTTGATCTCTTCATAGGCTGGAATAACACTCTGAAAGCCATTACCATTTCACCTGCTGATCCCGGGCACTCAGAACAACTCTCCCACAGTGATCACTACCCATTGCTAAGAAGCCATTGAAGGTCCATCTAAAACCAATTTGCAAGATACACTTGGCCCAAATGCCAAAGGTTTCATAAAGTTCAATTAGATATTATCTCCCATAATATTCAATTACATTTTTTTCCTTAAGCTATTATTTAAAACTCTTGAAGTATATAAAAACATAGTTGTAGAACAGTCACTAAATTTCAGGTAAATCCCAGGTCTTAGCTATCATAAGTTATGGACTAACTTATACACACACACAGAATCTATGATGTCTTGAGGTAAAACATAGGCAAACATATCACACAGAAAACTAAGTTTAATATAGCCATTAAAATAACACTTTTTAAGCTACATCATAATAGAGATTTTAATACATTGCAGACTTCCAAGCCACTTTTTATTTTCAAAGTAAATAATATGTAAAATCAATTTCCTTAATCTACTCACTCTCAAAAAATTGCCTCCGTGTAATTTGCTTTAGAGACTAACTTCATTGTGAACCCAAAACTTTTAAGATTTTAATGTTCCAATTTCACATGAAAATCATCTCTATTTTAAGTTATCCTTAGGTGTAGCCATTGAGCCATACACACATACCTCTGGGAAATTGATAAGTCATAGTATGCTACAAGAGTAAAATACTTTTATTTTGAAATTGACATTGAATTTCACTTGTCGTTCAACTACAATTCTAACAGCTGGTTTCAGAATTTGAGATTGAGTTCTTTTTCCATTTCTCTGATTTGGACTTTGAGCACTATACTGCCCCCTGTTAAACATTTCGTTACTAGTATCACATTTTTTGAAGATTATTAGGTTTAATGAATACCTAAAGAATGAATTAAAAATGTATGGCTTTCTATGAAGAAGTACCAGGGAACTTGATAACATAAATAGCCAAACTTTTCCACATGAATATGTAATCGCATAACTTTCAAGACATTTTATCAAAAATAACATCTGACCCTTACACTTCAGTTTCTTATGTCTTTGGCTTTATCCAATAGAAGTTACTTTCTACGGTGTATGTTATGTGGCATGGAGGTGTTTCTGGTATGTAGTCAGAGTGAAAATAGAATATTATGCACTAACTGCATAGTTGATTTTTCTAGAATACTTTAAGTTTACTGGAAAGATCGCTTTAGAGAAGAAATTAGATAAATTAGATAACCCAAACCCTGGTAATCCCTTAATTTACATGTCATCTGTCTTCACTGATGTATGTCTCAAGTTTTATACTTTTAAAGTAACTGGCTATCATTACAACAGTCGAGTTTACAAGTTATGTGACAACGTGAAACAGTCGAGTTTACAAGTTATGTGACAACGTGAAATGAAGTGGCATATCCATTCCTCCTTACCCAGGGGACCTTTTCCAGCTGAAAAGCCAGAGACCTCATTTGCTGTGGCAGATGCTTGAATTTCAAATAACTAATGAAACCAGCAGAGGGCAGAACTGCGGACTATACTTTCCAAGCCAACTGGTGACCAGGTACCCAAAGTAGAATACAAACTTTTTGAGGCAGTTGACTTTCATAGATGCTTACATAGATCCTTAAAGGAGTGGAAGGTAATCAACATATTGCCCTAAGTCACTGAAAAATTGGAATTGAGCCCCACTGAGGTCCTAGAGTGGGCAGGGACCATCATGGACAAAATGAGAAACTGCCTGCTCCTGGGGCAAGGAAGGGCAAGTCCCCCAGCATCAGAGCAGGTGGCAGAGCTGGGCCTCCCTGGGCGCAAACTCTCAGCTAGGAGAACTCAGATCTTGACCAATAGACCCTGGGTGGGACTCAGGTTTCTGCTAAAACCTTCGCGTCTGGAGTTGGGTTGGCATTTTTTTTTTTCTTCCTTTATGACTGCTGTGCGCCCTATTTCCCAGCTTCTCTGCACTCGCGACAAAGCTTGCTTTCAACAGTGAATTGCTCCGACTCTAGGAACTCCTGAGACATTGGCCTGCCAGCCGAGTCTACAGCACCTAAGGGACCAAGGCAGCCAGATGCCTATTCTGAGAAGGGCGGGGGCAGAGAAGGGAGGAGGGAGGAGGTCCAGGGAGGAGGGAAGTCGCTTTCCCTCCTCCGGTACTGACAAGGCAGTTCTCTAGGCAGGTCTGCTCCTTCAATATTTGGTGGTGCCACGTAGGAACTTTTCCTTACCTCTCCTCCCACCCCAGGCCCCCTCCCCTTCCTTCCCCATCCCCATTCCTCTGTCTCCACCCCATTGGCTTGGAGACTTCAATCATCTCCAAGAGGGCTGCAGGTCAACCTGCAAGAAGAACCTGGGGGAGCGGACCTGGAGGGGCGTAGTGGAGAGGAGGGGGGCGGAAACTCAAGGGAAAATGTCCCCTCCTGTCCCGAATCCCTTTTTATCATCTGTGAAATGTGGTCCACTGAGAAGTACTTCAGAATGCCACACACAAAGTGCTCTAGGTCATCGAGATCCATCCCTCTGGTTTCTCTTATAAGCCCCAAAGTAAAAACAGCCTATTTCTTACCTTTCAGACAAAGAACTTTATCACAGTTCATTTTATACCCTTTCTCTATATTTTCTCCTCAGTTCACCCTTCAAAAGATATCCCCATTAGAACCCGAAGAAACCCAAAGATTTGTTCAAAGGGCAGACCGAGTAAGGACTGCGCCAGAAACAAAAGCTTTCTAAAACTGCCCTCCGGTTCAGGGTAATATTTTTCCTTTTCAATGATAGTGGAAAGTGACGAGGGGCGTTTTCAGTCGTCTGTGTGCCTGACAGATCTTTTACTGCTGGTGTCTACCTCCTCGACCATTATTGTCCCGCCTACATCCACCTCCGTCTCCCCAGTTGGCACTTCCAACTTGGTAGCAGCTACAGTCTGGATTTTATTTAAGAGAACTGGGGGAGGAGGGGCGACAACCTGGGGGGAACGCAGAAAAGGGAAAGACGGAAAGATATGCCCCATCCCCAAAACTTTTTTTTCTTTTTAAATTCTTACCTCCTCTGACCTCTTTGGCTAGGAAGAGGGAAGTCCAGGCGAGGGTTGCGATGGTGAGATTCCAGAGCCACCGTTTCGTTTTCCACCTGGAGGACCACGGCTCCATCTCTGAGCTCCGAGCTCACAACTGTGAACTCAACCCACGAAATTACCACTGCTGACCAACTTGGTCCCTTCCTAGGTGTCCCTGGCGTTTCTTACACAGCCATCCAGTAAGGAGAGGAGGTTAGAAAAAAATAAATAAATAAAGGTCAAAAGGCTTTTTTTTCCTTTTCTTTTCTTTTCTTTTCTTTTCAATTTGATGGTTGGCTTCCTTCCTGTCTCTGCCCCTTTCCTCTCCCTCTGGGGCGGCCCCACCGTCTGGGACCCTGAGACCCGTCCTCTGCCCGGCCCTGCCTTCACACTGAAAGCAGATGAGGGGTTTCAAGCAAAAAAAGCTGAAAGCATTGAGCACCCCTAAAGGCTTCAAGCCGTCAGTGGGCCGGACCTGAGGTTCGGGCAGCCCCCTCCTCCGCCCCCTCCCCTCCCCGCCTCCAGCCACCCCCCCCCCCCCCGTGACTTCGAAACTGACAAGCAGACTCCAGGTCAGACCCAATCACACGCCTCCCCGCGGCCCCGAGCCCGCCCCTCTCCCCGGCTGGAGGATCGAAACTCCAGCAAGCCCAGCCCACCAGCCACCCCGGGCGCCCCACTCCTCCCCACCTCAGATTCCCCAAAAGAAATGGGAGGGAGCCACGCGGGACGCACGCTCAGCTCCTGCACTTCGGGAATGAAAGGAATTGAATGAGAGTCCTGCGCACACAGTGTTGAAGGAGCTTCTATGCTCAATAAATTCAGCTATTTGTCTGCTTGCGGGGATCTAGGAGCCCCTGGTTTTTCGGAGGGGGAGGGGAGAAGGCCGGCGTTGCCGCGGCCACACCGCTGGAGTCCTGGGCTGGCAGCCGTAACCTTATCCCTCTGCAAAAAATCTGCTTCCTATGGCAGGCTTGGAACTGGCGGACCCTGTGCTGCCTGCTAAGAAAAGCATTTTTATTGTTATTTTTAATCAGAGGCTAAGGGAAGAATGAGAGTGGCAGGGAAAGACCCTTGAGTTGAAAAGTCGTATCTCGCAGGCAGATTCTAATTGAAGAGCTGAAAGTGGGAAGGTTTCTCAAAACGTGTAAACTCTGCTAAAGGTTCACCAAAGCAGGCTTGCTGATTTGTACGCCAGGGAGGAGCAGAGTGAAAAATGGGAGCAGAAACCCAAAGATCAGTCATTAGATTTTCCGGAGGATTCTGTCCTGATTTTAGATGGAAGCGGCAGAGGTGGGAGGGGAAAAAGTACAGTAAAGCAAGCAGCTGAAATCTCCAACAGATCCAGCTCCCAGCATCTCCTGAAGGGCCTGGCTGGCCCTGGGCCTGGTGGGGCTGGAAACACTGTCACTCCACAAGGAAAGCTAAAGAGGCAGGGTTTCTAGTTCCCTCTCCAGTCCTCAATATAGTCTTCGTAAACCCGGACCTTAGATTCGCTGGTCTTTTTTTTTTCCATATTTGAATTATTCCATCCAGTTGACTAATCCTTTCTGTTCTTAATATGTTCTTAATATTTTCTAAAATATTTTTCATAAACAGTCAGAGATGTGCTAAGTGGACAGAAGTTGGAANGGGCTGCAGGAATTTGCAATCTCACTAACAGCAAATGAGTATTTCTAAACTAACTGGGGAAGATATTAAAAATTTAGAAGAAGCAGAAAGATAATTAATGTACGTGCTGAGAGTGGTTCTGAGAGACAGTTGAAGCCTGTTGTTACACAATGACAGCATAAAGCAGCCATGCTAAGTGGAGACCCTATGAGGAGTTTTCAAAATAACCAGTGGCCAGGAGGCTAAGAGGAGAGTATTGATGCTTCATTTGGAAGGACCTAATAATGCATATTTTATATGCAGTTTCAGAGTGTCTAAAGTTACTTAAGAAAAAAAAAAAATTAGAGGCATGCCAAGAGAGATTGTGCATCTGGAAGGGACACAGATACTAGGAGACTATTTAGATGACTTTTGCGATAATCTAGGATCAGTGTTAATCCTTTAATTCGGAGCAATCCATTCTATTCTTATTGTGTGGCCTTTACTACTCCTAGATTTGGCATAATCCTTGTTCCCTTGACTTTCAAAGGAATTGGCGGACTGTACAAAAGCTAAACTATTAGGAATGAGTTCAGATTTATTAGTCTTGGAGGAATATCACAAAATTAAGGAAATGTCTGGTTTAGAGGGCAAGAAATGTATAAACACACAGAATAATCAGCAGCTGTCAGTTTAGAGAATTTTTTTTTCTCTTAGTTGGGCTGAGTCCCCCAGGAACATTTGAAGGTCATGTTATTAAAAGTGCTAGTGTGCTGTAATATTTGTGTCATCTCATTAAATATTTCCTATCAAACATGGATTCTACTTGACACTTTCACTTAAATTTTTTTATTCTACCAGATAAATAAAGAAAAACAAAACCAAACCTCAACTGTCATTCATCAAAATGTTGTCAGGTCACTCCTTACATGCTTCATTTTGTTTGTGAATTTAAAATGAAGCAATATCTTCTATTTGCAGTTCTGTTACAGTTAGTAATCCATGGGAAAAATCATTCAAATACAGTGTGTCATTACACACATCTTTTATCAATTTGATTATTCCTGAGACTTGTTTGATTTTTAAAATCATGAGAGATGTTTGTAAATATTAAAAAATATCAGTGATAGAGAAATATCTCTTTTAAAAATTATTAGATGAAAGCTCTTTGGAATAGTTATATAAAACTTATTCTGGAATTATTTACATTTTCCCAAGTAATTATCTTAGAATGAAATCTAAAATAAACTGTGCTGTCTTGGAGGAACATATACACAGCAATCCAAATGACAGTCTAATTCTGAGGTTGCTGCAAACCTGTCTACAAAATCTTATTCAGCATTGTGTGTGGATGTTACAATTCTATTTGACCAATTTATCTCAAAGAAGGTTTTACTGGCACCACTATCAAAACAGTGTCCTAGCAAATAAACTCATAAACCTTGCACTCCCTCTGTTATGTGGTCCTCAAACCATCACAGATAAATTTTTTTCTGCACTGTGTGTGAACAATTTCTATATTGTGGATATATTTTTTTTAAATTTATTTATTTTTGTATGTGTATGAATGTACTATCTGCATGCAGGTCTGTGCACCCGTGTCGTGCAATGCCGCGGACGTCAGAAGAGGGTCTCGGATTCCCCTGGAACTGGAGTTCTCCTGGAACTGGAGTCACAGATGGTTCTTAGCCGCCATGTGGGTGCTGGGGATCGAACCCGGGTCCTCTGCAAGAGCGTCGGTGCTCTTAACTATTTGTCCATATGGCCTTGTAAGAGAAACAAAAATAACAGTAGCTGATGGGGAAGTCACATGAACAAAACTTGAGTATTCTGAACAATCTTAGAAGTCTATGGAACTTTATTAAGTATTGGGGAAAGCCACACCTCTTCCTAATGTCTTCACAAATTGCTAGCAGTCAGGAAACCAGCTTCAGAACCAATATTTTAATACTGAGATCTGAGTAATGGAAAGAATGTTGAAAGCACATTATCAAAGTTAAATGTCCCTAATACAAATGATGTTAGAGGACCAGAGGTAGAGTTATTCAATAATCCTTAAATTAGTATAAGTAGATTTAAGGCAACGATGTAAAGTAGGTAACTGAATGATAAAATTTTATCTTCTTTTAAAACACTAGGCATTCATTCTGCCTTTCCCGTGCTAATGTTTTGGCTTCCCTTTTCTTTCCTTCCTGTGGTGTTAGGGAAAGAACCCAGCATTCTGTAAATGCTATGCAAGATTCTACAGTGCCTTCATTTTGACAGATGGATGCATACATGCATACACACAGACTCTGATAGACAGAACTTAAGCATTTTCACCACTTTAACTTATTGGATAAAAAAATATTAGAGGAAGACTTGTCATAAATATTCAAAATATTTAAAATAAAAGTCAGTCTAATGTAGCCTTTCTTTTAGAAAATCTAATGTTTTGGCTTTCTTGCTCTTTTATGAACTTCAGGTCGATTATTTTAAGACTGAAAAAGAAGTCTGACATTCGTTTTATAGTTTTCCTATTACACGAGTGGTAGGAATTAGTCTCTAAAGGAGAAGTTATTCCCTCTTACCTCACAGATGGGTCATTATGTTGTAGAATGTGGGGGCTGAGAGGAAACAGGGTTGTTTATTTCCATAGTCTCTAAGCTCCTAAGAACCCACAATGACAACTGATTTTATGGTCATTTTTTTTTTTTTTTTTTTTT